>JAXBDA010004141.1:0-30490 GCA_036023075.1 Gaultheria prostrata | reverse complement strand
TTGAGATATGTTAGATATTCTGCCCTCCCTCTCTCTTTCTCTCTCTGTGTGTGTATAGCCTGGGATTGGGACACATGTGACTATTTTGAGCTTCTGATTGGTGGTATGGCAAATGGTGGTGTTCACTGGTTCAGAGGAGAGAAAACAAGGAAGAGGGGTTGAGTGTTAGGTTTTAACTCACAGAGGGGTATTTCAGGGAAGTTATTTTGAGGTACCACTTATGTGGAATTTCTTTTCTCCTTGTCATGAATCCGGTCATTTCCAATAACCTTCCCATGACATTGACATTAATACTTTTAAAAACCATTTTAGGGTCATTTCCCCTAGTATTTATTGAGGAAAGAAAGAATAGGAAGAGAAAATGGTTAATTGCTGGACAGTGGAAATTAGGGCAAATAATTGTCGTTCAATGACACTTTTCAGAAATTAGAGATGAATGAGAAGAAGAAGAATATTTGCAAATACATGGGATGCCAAATAGAGATAGACATAATTGCCTTTGAACAAATTTATAACATATCCAGTCCTCACCTGGCATCTTTTTTTTTTCTTTTGTTTACCTTACCAAAAAAAAAAAAAGAAATTGTATCCTATGAAAGTGCCTAAAATCCTAGAGTACCTTATGAAAGTGCCTAAAACCTTAGAGTACCTTATGAAAGTGCCTAAAATCCTAGGGTGCCCTATGAAAGTGTCTAAACCACTAAAATCCTATAATAGGAAAGTGCACCCTAAAACCTAAACCCTAGTGTACCCTATAAAAGTGCGTAAAACCCTAGGGTACCTATGAAAGTGCCTAAATCCTAGGGCACCATATAAAAATGCTTAAACCACTCATACCCTATAATAGGAAAGTGCACCATAAAACCTAAACCCTAGGGTACCCTTTGAAAGTGTCTAAGTCTTAAAAAAAAAAATTCTTGGACCTTAGACCTTGTAAAACTTTAGCATGGACTAAATGGCCCAGTAAGTCCCACTTCTAGACCCCAAAACAATTAACCGAAAAACCTAAGACCTCCATAACTCTCACCTCACCTCTCAAATCTCTAAGTTTCACACACAAATGAAGCCTAAATCTACTCCCACATCATCAATCTCTCACCAAAATACCACCAAACCTCCATTACAAGCCCTATATTAGAAATTCCCCAAACTCTGAAAAAAAAATTACTCGAAGCCAAAAGGCTCGACAATTCATGGATGATGTGGATCATCTTGGGGAAGGCAGTAAGGACATTTTTGTTCAATGGATTTTTTGAAATACTTTTAATGTACTTAATCTCTTTGAACTAGGATGGTATCCGAAGGAGATACACGATAATGAATGTTCCTGGTCTCACTCGAAGGCAAACCGCTAGTCATCTTCAAGTTTGGACTGCTTTATTGATTAATTGCATAATTAAAGCCAAAAATCACTCCCATGAATCCCTAAATTAATTAGTTTCTTTTCACCATACTGACAAGGAAATAATGATTTTGTTTTATGGCTGTTTGTCCCAAGGGTAAGAACAAACAAATGACAGACGAGGATGATGAGAAAAAATCCCAAGCCTTTCAGTAGAAAAAATCCCAAGCCTTTCAGTTGGAGTTTGTGTACATGTTTATGCGCCCGAATGCAAAAATTGACCTAAGATACACAGTGCAAATAGTTTTGATGACCGGTGCAATTCTACTGCAAATACGATGCAATTTAGACTACATGTATCCCCACAAAAATAATTTGTCGGTCATACCTTGTCAAGGCAAATTCGCCTAATATGAATGCAAAGACATTTTGATAAGTGCAATGGATAAAAGCAATGGTGCAAATGAAATAGATAGAATGCAATTTTAACGTGTCATGAAATTTTTATTAAGGCCCATTCCCTGGCAAGGCAAGTTGGTCTAAGATGGATGCAGAGTTTTTGACATAGTGCAACGGGTTTAAGCAGTGGTGCAATTGTAATGAAATACGATGCAATTTTGACAATGTCTATCCAAAAAAAGATATTTATTTTGGTCATTCCCTTCAAGGCAAATTCGTCTAAAATGGATGCAAAGAGTTTTTGAAATGGTGCAAGGGTTTGAAGAAGCAATGCAACTACATTGCAAACACGGTGCAATATCCTGTAGTGAGGGAGGTTAAATGAGGGGGTGGTTTTTGGAGAATAATTTGAGAGATGGGTATTTCTGTCAACAACATTTGTGGTTCCATGTATGTGTAATTATTCTTTTCTTTTCATTGTGAGAGTAATTCCTGAAAATTGTGTCATTAAACAACAATTATTTGCCCTAAAACCCACTGTCCGGCAATGACTGATCTGTACTTTGTTCTTTTATTTTCAAATTGATGATACAAGTTGATGGATGTTTCCGTTCAAAAGTCTCGTTTGTTTGATAGGACTAATAGTGCACGGTCATAATTTCATAAGATATGTAGTCTCTTTGAATAAGAGACCAGTGTGAGATGAGACTCAAATACTCGTGTTTGTTTGATAAGACTAATAATAGTGCACGGTCATAATCTCATAAGATATGTTGTCTCTTTGAATAAGAGACCAGTGTGAGCTGAGATTCAAATACTCTTCGGAACAAAATACAACGTGATGATCCGAAATAGTAAATACTAATTAATTTCCAAAAGTTGTAGCTCATTTACTAGATATGAGTGAGGACAAAAATTATAGCTCCTTTATGAGAATCTGTTTAAGGATTTGACTAATATTACTCGTAATATATATGGTTATAAATAGATAATTTAGTATAGCAATCTTTGAAAATTTAAATAATGTTGAGTTATTATTTTCTCAATTACTTTCATATATAGACGAAAATAAGCACATGGTGTTCCTATTGTCTGACAAAAAAAATCTCATAGAGTATATTATTGTACTATAAAGTTATACAATATCTTGAGTATGTTTTCACATGAAAATATTTTTCTAAAATCGGCCCTCCCAGCCCTTAATTCGTGTCGAAAACGATCGACCTGGCCAAAATAGTAGATCCGCCACTGATAACACCCAATAATCCCATAAACTACACAGGTGAGGATGAAATATCATTTGCTCTTATATAGCACCGCCACGTAATTTGTTGGGGCCTTTTTTTTTTTACCATGTATTGGTATGGACTTCACCCCCGTAATTTCTGATAATAGTGTTGAAAAATCATGTCACAATGCACCAAGACTACTCCATTAATTACTTGCAAGGGTTAGAACCAAAAATAGAAGGTACACTGGCATGTGGGTCGAGTATCATGCACATTACGAGGTGTAAAAGCCTTGGACTTGTCTGAATTATGACTAGATACATGGTCCCATGTATCACCAACTACTCATCTTCCCAGTGAAAGATGGTTCAGTGGCTGTCCTTGAAGCCTTTTCGCATGACAAGGTTCACACAAATTTGTAGTGTAGTCGTGTAGAGGTTCATTGAGATGCAAGTATTCAATGCTATCGATACTGCTACGTTGTCCTAACACCCGTTACAACCACATATTCATGTACGTTCATATACATGATTTCGAATCTCTTACGAATTTGTGGTTGCGGAGGGGTTTTGGATACTGCCACGTTGCCTTTACACCCACTATACAACCGCATTCTTATACGGTTCATACATGTAATCGTGAATCTCGATCATCTCCTATAAATTTGTAGTTATTGAGAGTGTTACGACATCACGTGAATGAGAATAACTAAGTTCAGTTAGATCCACTCCGTTGGTCTTTCACAGGGCGTCGGCTTCTTGCTTGGCTGATAACATTCGAGACAAAAAGCTGCAGTACAAACTGTTGCGAGAAGGTTCAAAGTAGTTTCCTTCTATGCAGTGTTTCAGTTGCCCATAGCGTATGATTTGTATTTACTATGGTAGGTCGTGAGTCCCCATCTCACGCGTGCATGTACACGGAAACTAACTGGAAATTACCCTATAAAATTCATTTCACTGTCAAATCTTCAGTAACATATCCTCTAGTTGCCAAGTTGTATGTTTGTAAGTGGAAACGTTGATGTCACTTTTGAGGGATCAAAACTTACAAGTAATGTTATAAATGGAAAGAGTAGTTGGAACTTGGGGGAAAATTTTGGCTGCAGATAGGGTATTGCACATTTGGTATCCGAGCACGAATTTCGGTCGTCATTAAAGTGTTTTGGACGGCCTAGATTTCTTTCTCCCTCTCTCCTCTTTCTCTCTCGAAAATCCAAACCGTCCAAAATACTTTTGGACTACCGAAATGCGCGTTGGGTATCGCCACGTGGTACCCAACCGGCGCCCATGTTTTTCTCGGAACTTGGACAACCACAAAGAGTAGGAATAATACATTACTATATATGGATATGGACAGTGCTATCAAATTGTTTTTTTTTTAATTATTATTGGATGTCCAGGTTACTTTGCGCGCACCTCGACTAATTTCGGTTCCTAAAGTTACCAATCAGGTAGACCTTCCAATAGCCCCAAAGTTTAGACTTTAGAATGTTTAGCCTACGTGGAATTCAAACATGCGACCTTATAGAGTACAATTACTTATTGTTTTCTCATGTCCACCTGACCCCAAGTTGCTATCAAATTGATCTAGTAATTAATCTACTGCAATAATGTTTCTCCTAATGTAATCTACTTTAAAGTTAGGTACTGTCACCACCCAAGGCTTGGGTTGATGATCAAGACTTGAGGGTTTTTTTTTTTATAAGAAAAAAAATCGGCATCAAGTCTTCAGATTTGAGTGTTTGTTTTTCTCAAGTCTTAGTTCAAAACCTTTTAGGTACTAGCAAATTTTATAGGTGGTTAAATCAATACGGGATTTTGTCTCGACTTGAATTAAGCCCTCGCTAGTGGACGATGGGATCGATCACTTGAGAATTACCAGTCGAGGTGTTGGCTCAAAACACCTAAATTATGCTATCAAAGAGGGAAAGCTAGTGCTTGGTACTAGTAAAAGATCTAGAGTTAGGTAGTTTTGGACGGCTGTTAATCAATGAAGATCTGATGTCTAACTTCTGGAGAAGTGATTTTCCTATCGTTAATTTGTTGCTCTTCAACACCTAATATTTGGTTTGTATTCTGAATCTAGTATTTTAAAAAACCGAATGAAGAGAGAATAAAAACTACAACCAGGTTCGAATCCCTCCCGTGCCATTGCTGGGACTTGTGTGGATTTACAGAGAGGGTCTTTGGCTAGCCTGTCTTATTCAGACAGTAGCTATGGTTCAACCGGACATTCCATAGCAGGTCGAGAACCCCAATGATCACGCCCATGAGGGGTTGTTACGCTGGTTGCCCTTTGCCACCCTTTTTGTTGTTCAAAAAAAAAAAAAAAGTACTTGAACTTGTTTTGGTAAGCTAAGTTACTTGATGCTTAATAGTCATGGTTATTTTATCTTCCATACAATCAATCAAGTAGGTGCCAAAATATTTTGTTTATTCTTGTATGGTTTGTTTAAGCAATTAGGAAATAGGCTTAGATGAACCAAACTGGCCCTCCGTACAAGTAACAATAAACTATTTGATAGGGCACAAGACGTGAACACCAAAGGGTTAGCTCAACTGCTAAAACTAAGTGCCTTGCAAACGCTTATCGGTTTCGATTCCCAGCCCCCTACTAAAATCATACTCCCTCCGTCCCTTTTTAAGTGATCCGCTTGGAAAACGTGTATTTTGTGGACGTTAAAAAAGGCACTTCCGTAAAACGTTTTAAATTTTTTTTTGCACCAAATTAAAGTATTGAGTACTTTAATTTGGTGTAAAAAAAATGAAAAAATTATATAGAGAAATATGTTTTTTAGGGGTTTGAAATTACACGTATTCCCATATAGATCACTTAAAAAGGGACGGAGGGAGTAGTACTTTGGTTTAGGCTACCGGAGTTCCTCCCTTGAATTTTTTGATCTCACTTTCCAACGGGGATGACCTGCCATTGATCCTATCGGAGAGAGAATAGGACGAAGTGCATGCATGTAAATCAGTACAAACACCTATTATATTTAAAGAGAAAAAAAGGGGGCAAAAGACGGTTCCATTCTTCCCTAGCCCGCTTGACAAACGATTCATTGATCTTAAAACTCTACTCGCGGATTAATCGGGGAAACTTCACAATTCATCAACTAATTGGATAACGTATAGTCCAAGATTACCGAAAATACTGTAGTGGAAATTCACCCTTAATTCCTTATCACTATCAATTCCAATTGAATCTCAACTTCCTCTTTACTGCCAATCTTCTTCCACCTTGAACATGTATCAAAGGAGACATTTCTCCATCCCTCCTAGTAGAAGTTACAAAAAGTGATTCTCTCTAAGTTCACGTGCCAATCAATTGGGGTTAGCTAAGCTGGTCAGAACTCCTGCGGAAATCAGGAGTTCATATGTTCTCACTTGCGTGTGTGTATTATTCTCGGTCTTCGTTAGGTTTTCCCCTTTTAATGAAGCTATTAGTTGAGTTGGTCTTATAGTGATTGTGATCTTTGTGTAGAATCTCGTAATCTGTGTGTGAGACTCGTGATTCTGAACGCGGTAGACCAAATCACATGTATTCACAAATTAATAACAAATTATTATTATTATATAGTATTAATTCACAATTTTAAGAAGACCTACCTTCGTAAGTTAACAAAACCTAAAATATAGGGTGGCCCTGCTTGCATCCGCCCTGCATGTACCTCTTTGTGTTAGGGCTTGAGTGGATATATTTACCCCTCTGCTAAGGACGTTGAAGCACAAACGTAGCCTTGAATAATTCTCTCCATTCTAGACAAATCCAGAGACCTTTAGTGTACCCCGCGATCTGAACTGTCCGAAAGTATTTTTAATAGTCCAAATTTGCTAAAAGGTATTCAGTAAGACACTAATCGTACATGTAGAATATGTTTTTGAAATCTAAATGGTTCATATTGCGCACTACACTGACATGGTCCCTGGGTCTATAGAGCAATTTTTCAGTACCAAGTAGGTACCACGTGGTATCCGCTCGGCTCATATATTCCGTCCATTTTGGCTTTGAGCGGTTCGGATTTAGAAAGAGAAAAAGAAGAGAAAGGGTCAGGAGAGAGATGGTGTTTTAATCTCTGCTGTTTTAATGTACTTTTGGACGCCCCGAATACAACGTTACGGTACCATACAGGCACGGCCACGTGGTAGATGGTAGATACCAAAAAAAATTCCTGTCATCGACAAGCCTACCCACAGACACAGAACAGTCTCTCTCTCTCTCTCTCTCTCTCAAAAACTCACCACCAGTTACCACCTGTGGGCTGTTTTACAGCATCTGTATCTTTGCTGGCGCAGCCAATTTTCAGATTGAAGCGGAGGAGACGTGCCTCGACATTACTGTAATTTTATACTAATACTAATAATTGCGGCTGCTTAAATCTTCCCCTCTTGCTGTCCTATAAATAAAAAATACTACTAGCAGTTCCTAGCTGGTTCTCTCTCTGTATCCATCCGACACCGTATGGTGGTCTCTTCTTCCCCTCCTCAACCACTTCTTCATGATTCCACCCACCGCTCCCACTACACCCGCCACCGCCGCCGTCGCCGATTAGGGTTTGTTTCCGCTATCATCTGTAATGTCTCACAAGCGACAGCAAGACGATTTCAAAGTCAACCCTTCCGAGGACAAGCGGAGGAAACTCCCTTCCCTTAGAAAGTCAGTCTCTCTCTCTCTCTGATGCTGATTTAACACTTCCCATATATGGACACTTGTATCGGTTTTGTGTGTGTGTGTGTGTGTTCAATTAGGTTTACATGGAATTTGAGCGTAGAAACAGAGGTGGGGGTTGTTGTTTGTATACCAAAATTGTTGATGGAAGCTTGCCCAATTGAAATTAGGTTTCGTTGTGCTTGATTTCGAAGTAGAAATTAGATTGTATGTTCTTGTTTATTACTCCGTAGAAGGGTTCAACGGGGTTTCTGAATTTAGTGGGGAAAGAAGGAAATGGAAGGAACTAGGTCTCAAGCTAATTGGAGAGTGCTGTTTGGTTGCAATTTTCTCTGAATTAGTGGTGCAGAACCCTTTTCAGAAATGATTTTTCTGAATGATATGAACACTTAATTGTTTTCATATCTCATTAATTTTACGATTTTCAAGAATATAAGAAAGTATCTCTTTGGTGTGCCTCATAAGTGGGTCCTTTTCCAATAAAAGTCCTAGAAAACAAGTTTCTATGACCATTAACCAATTCTTGTGTGTTATTTCTGGAAAATGAGAAATGGAAACGGATTCTAGAAACTGGAACTGTTGTAGGAAACTGCTTTTATTAGTGGGCATACTATTGATGTTGAAAAGTTGAATAGTTTGGCATGAAAAACTAAGAATAAGTGCTTTACTGGTTGGAGTACTGTATAGTCGGGTGGGTAAATCTGTACAAAGGGTATTATGTGGCCCATGCTGATTGGCTTGGCGTTACTTTTGGAAGTTGGATTGGACCATTTAGAATGAGTTTGCGTCTTCAATAAAGTTGCTATTGTGCAAGCGAGAATTTTACTCTCTTGGTTTCTGACTGTTTGTTTGAAATTTGTAGTGTAATACTGGAGGTGATGAGTTTGAGAAAGGTTCAGCTTTGCGTGGAGCCGGTCCTCGAGCCTTTAATTCGTAAAGTTGTAAGTGCATGACCTCATGCTTCACAGTTATGATGAAATCCAACATATTTCTTTGACAGTGCAATCCAGCCTTAATTTTTCAAAATTTGAAAATCTTTTCTTCTCAGAAATGCCATTTGTATAGAGTAGTGTTTTCTTAACTCTAGGATTCTTGACAAGATACATGGGTATGATACTCTCCCGTGCTCCTCAGGATTTTAACCTCCAGTGGAACGGTCTTTTGGCTTTCCAACATGTAGCTGTTGAAAAAATTCTATGTTTGCATGGTGGTGAAAACTCTGGATGGAGGTCTCTGTAGTTCATTCTTATAAGATCATGTTTGGAGCTCCTGCACTTTTAATATAGTGTTGCCCATGTATAGTATCGGGTAATAGCTAGGTTAATTAAAGTATGGGTTATTTTGGAGCTACACAGCAGTCTTTCAAGTTGTTTTACTTGTATTAGCTTTGGGTGTTTCTTTGAGTGTCTTGACGAAGTATAAGGCTTCCTAAAGGAGGATTTCTAGAGTTCAAAACCTTCTATTAAGTTTGTGGTGTAGATTGGCAAGGTGTAAAAATTGAATAGAAGAGTGTGGGGAGGTGTTTGATCTGGTTCTCCTTTGGATCTTTGGTTCCGATCTCGATAGAGCAGCGCCTTCCTCAACCTAGGCCTGCAAGAGAGAACACCGTTAGTGCCTACCGGCCACAGTCGGCCGGTCGGCACTCCGATGCCTAAGTCGGCCTCAAACGGAAGAGACAAAAGCTCAGGAGTGAGTAGTAGCGGCATACCTCTCTAGGGTTTAGAACCACCCTTTAAATAGAGTTACCTGACTTAGGCCCCAAGTAAGCTCGTGATAGGCACATTCCTTAACCGCTTCTTGAAGTGACGTCATGGATGACACATCTAGTGCCACGTGTCCGAACTAAATCTCGGATTTGTACGTGGACTATCCGTATCTACTCAGGTCGGACCTCATTCGACTCGGCTCAGCTCTGCCAATAACCACGTTCAGTCAACATGTACGTTCAGTCCCGGGTTCGGGCAAAATGTATGTTCGGGCCCCCGAGTTACTACGTTCGGCCCCTGGATCGGCCAACATGTCAGATTTGGCCCACTAAAAAGAGAGAAGAACATTATTAGATTGTAGACCAGGAATCTTTTCATGAAACTTTCAGCTTCATCTAGCAAGGTTAGGCCATTGTGAATAGAAATAGGACTTGCCAATTGTTATTACTTAATAAATGGCGATGTGCTCTTAACATGGGATGAGCTGTGTTAGTTGTTGTATCCAAGTATTCACAGTTTCAAGTGAGTCCGATTTTGTTCACCCTCATTAATAGAGGGTGAATGTTACCTTCACTCAGATTGGTGGAAATTGTGTGGGTCCACGGGATCAATACTCTTTTTGATAATAATGGGTTAGTTTGTAGTGGGGCTCACACTTTTTCCACCAATAGGGTGAAGGTAACGTTCGCCCTCTTTTAATGCGGGTGAACAAAATCGGACTCGTTTCAAGTGGAACAGGAATACAAGTTTTTTTCTTTTGTGTGATATGCTGATATGATCAAGGCTTTTTCTGAAGTGATTCCTTCCTCATTATCCTTGTTGAAGCTTTAGCTCTACTGTTTAGATGTGACCCATCTAACTGATTCATTCTATGAAGCAACAGCCTTTTTTGGGGTCTAAATTGCCCAGAATGCTATTCAAATTATTTAGGGATACTGCCATAATAGGTGACTTGAGGTGTATGTTGCAATATATCCTGCAGTGGACTGATGTTGTATGATAGCTTATTGTATAGTATTCATCTGAAGCGTTTTATGTAGATTTAGATCCACGCGTACTAACTTAATATGGCATTCATTGTAACTCCATAGGGGCTTGATTGTTGCAACTTCCTTTATATTTCTATTTTTTATAAGACCTTTATGGTAACCTTGATTGACAGGTTAAAGAAGAAGTTGAATTGGCTCTAAGAAAATATTTGAGTAATATGAAGTGGTAAGTTGCTGGACCCTACATTATGCTTCATAAGTTGGTTAAGTTCAACTGCCTTCATCACTCTTGCTGATGCATCGTTGCTTTTGTTGTTTAGGAGTATTGGGAAGGAGATAGAGCCTTCTGAATCAAGAAGCTTACAGTTGCAATTCTTACCAAAAATCTCTCTTCCTATATTCACTGGTTCTCGTATTGAAGGAGAAGATTGTAACACCTTAAAAGTGGCTTTAGTTGATAGTCTTACTGGACAAATTGTTTACTCTGGGCTTGAATCCTCAGCAAAGGTGGAAATTGTTGTTCTTGAGGGAGATTTTGATGGCGATGAAGGAGGAAATTGGACACTTGAAGAGTTCAATAATAATATTGTTAGAGAAAGGGTCGGAAAGAAACCCCTTCTTACTGGGGATTTATTATTAGCTCTCGAAGAGGGCATCGGTTTAGTGGGGGAGATTTATTTTACAGATAATTCAAGCTGGACAAGGAGCCGTAAATTTAGGCTGGGGGCAAGAGTTGTGGATAGTTTCGAGGGAGTCAGAGTAGGAGAAGCAAAGACCGAGTCATTTATTGTAAGGGACCACCGTGGAGAATGTAAGTACTTTGCATTGATTTTGTATTACTTGGTCTATTGTTACCAATTTGGTGCTGTCAATGGTACGGTTTGGATCAAAGATTAAAGGGAAATACTATCACCCTATGGCCAGTGGTTAACGTGTAAAAACTGTATCAATAGCTGTGAAAAGTGTACCAGAACTTATGAAGTATTGATATTCGTGATTTGTGCATAGAGATTCAAACTTTTTTGAATCTCTGTGTCTAGTTTATAACCAGTGTTTAGCGAAACCGATCATCAATAATGTATTGCCTGATATGTTCTATGATTGGAAAACCTACGTGCAAGGTCTATGGGAGGCTCCCGCAGGGGGAGCTTGGGCAACAGTGGACTAAGTGGTGTTTGTTTATTATAGCTCGGTTTTTTCCTGGTTCATCAGAGCTTTTAGTAACTTAGACTACTTTGTGGCCAAATATTGATGATCCCTGTCTAACTTTGTGTGAGACCATTGGTTGAGTTTTACTAATGTGTGTTGGTTGTGGACTCAATTATAGTTCTATACTTGGGCTCTTTCTGTTTACTTATTCATGTCGCTTTCCATTTTGGACATTACAGTAGGTCTTTCACAGGCATGCATGGAAGACAGTAGGGCAAGAATATAGCATGCCTTCTCTCAACAAAAAAAAAACAAGAAGAAGAAGTAGCTTGCCACCAAAAATTACTAAAAAGAATGACAGAAACACTAAAGCAAAGGATAGGAAAATGAAGACATGACATACGGGTATGCTAGGAAATGCAAAAATCAACTAGTGAGTTTCCCACTTGATAAAATCAGATTTTATCAAGAGTTGATTTTGATTTTATCAAAACTTGATAAAATCTGATTTTATCAAGTGGGAAACTCACCCTAAAATTGTAGAAAGATAATTCTGGTGTAGTGTTGCATGTCTGAAGAATGATAACAACATAGAATTGTAGGTTACCAAAGTGGTCTGAAGTCCTAGTCCATTGTATCTCTAATTGTTTTTGTTGCAGTGTACAAGAAACATCATCCCCCATCTCTGCATGATGAGGTATGGCGGCTGGAAAAGATTGGCAAAGATGGAGCTTTCCACAAGCGTTTGAATCGGGAAAAAGTAAACTCTGTGAAGGATTTTCTGATTCTACTGTTTCTGGACCCCACAAGGCTCAGAAATGTAATACACATTGTCCCTTGTATCTGCTTCCTCAATTTCTTTATGTTGTAGATTCTTATGCACACTACTGTAGATGTATCCTTCTCCCTCCCTCTCTCCTGTGCAGTAAATAAGTCACCGAGTAAACTTCATGATGTGATTTTTACTCAATGATTTTTGAACCCTCGGTAAAGAATATACATACAGATATATATAAAGATGGCCTGCTCGGTGCTTGTCCTGCAAAGGCATGGTCACAAGGCGGTGGGAGCATAGGGCGGTCACGGTTTGACGTTGGAAAAATGTTTATGGCATTTGGAAGCATAATATTAAATTTGTTGCTTGGAATATTCGAGATTCCGAGTTCAAGATTTATAGGTTGCTTTATTCGAAACCCCATGTTGGACTAGACCTCCGTTTTATTTCTTTACAGGGAACCTCATGCATCTATTTAAACATTGGAATTTTTTTATCAGACATAAGTTTGTTCTATTTCCCTCTCCCCTCAAAATGTCCATTTCTAACAAGAATTATTTCTTTGGGTTTCTGTAGATTCTTGGCATGGGTATGTCTACTAAGATGTGGGAGGTTACCGTAGAACATGCTCAGACGTGCATACTTGATCAAAGGTTGTATTTCTACTGTCCTGGATCTCAGCAGAAAACTGGTGTGGCCTTCAGTGTTGTGGGACAAGTGGTGGGACTTCTTTCGGATTGCCAATATATCCCTCTTGATAAGCTATCCGAAACTGAAAAGGTATATTTATTTAAGCACTTGAATAACTTTCTTTGGTTATTCCATTGTTTCATTCTCTTCCTATTCCTTACTTCCGTCGTTTCTATTCAGGAGGAAGCCCATACCATGGTAATAGCTGCATTTACAAACTGGGAGAAAGTTCTCTCTTTTGATGACGAGGCCTCTCTTATCAATGCCTCGGGACACTTGTGCGGTTACATTCCATGTGCCAACTCAGCTGACATTAAGGTTTTACCTTCACAAAAGATTGGTGAATTCGATCATCCCCAAGCAAGTTTTTGTTCCCCAGATACCATGCCATCTGTTTATTCCATGGGACATGTAAATATCTTGGATGATTTTGGATTGCATGATATCGACCATTTGGATCTTAGATACGACGAAACTATAAATTTCAATTATGGAGTCACAAACTCCCTATTCTGTGAACCTGAGGATGATCGTCTACAATATTTTGGTGCTGATTGTTCCTTTCAATCTGGGAATTCTCATTTTGAGTCTGATTTACATAGTGCTGTCAATGGATTTCTACTGCCTCGTTCTGCAGCTTTTGCTCAGAGGAAATGGACGATGGTATTCAGTGTGCTGAAGTGGTTCTCAATACGGAAGATTGTGGCCAAGAGAACTCATGTCAGAAGAAAGCAGAGGTTATATTGATTTTGCAACCCAGAAAACGAAATATTTTTGTTGACATTCGTAGTATGTGCTGCCCTATTTTGTGTGCAGTTTTAGAAGGGGATGGGAGTTCTCCGCTACCTGTGTATATGGTCAAGGCATTTTTGTTTTCTGTTGGTTTGTGAATGGTTTTATGCTCGAAGATTGAGGCTGTAACATCTACTTCATGTAAGCTCCGTAGCTTTAGTACCATGTGTTAAGTTGAAGGGAAGCATATGTTTTACAGAAAAATCATCTCAATGAAATATTTTTCCCTTCTTTAACATTTCCCGATAGGAAAATATTGCTTGTGATATATATATATATATATATAGCTAAAACTTCCCATCCACACCCTTATTTACGGACCTACGTCCGGACCACACTTTCCGGACCAAATTTTGACGATCCGAACCGTTCAACGCGAGGATTCGTTAAAAAAAAATACCGGGAAAGGCTTGATCGGATCAGTTTTTCATAAAACGTGTATATGTACAGTTTTATCAAAAACTGATACGATCAAGCCCTTCCCGGTATTTTTTTTTAACGAATCCTCGCGTTTGACCTTAAAAACTCATTTTAAACACATCTAACGGTTCGGATCGTCAAAATTTGGTCCGGAAATTGGGGTCCGGACGTTAAGCCCGTAAATAAGGGTTTGGATGGGAAGCTCTTCCTATATATATTTCCCGATAGGAAAATATTGCTCGAGTATATACTGCAATTTTTAAGATTTTTTTTTTTGGGGTAAATTTCACTTACCTCCCATGAGGTTTCTGACAATTACAGGACCTCCCCTGAGGTTTCTGAAACTCCACCTTACCTCCCCTACTTATGAAAATAAATACCGTACACCTCCCTTCCTGTTACTGCCGTTAGAAAAAAGTGACTAATAATGATGATGTCATCAAGTTTTCAACTCTAAATGCCCATTTTATCCCTCTCTCTCACTCTTCCATCTATAAATAGGGTATACACACCCACCATAAATAGGGTATACCCACCCAGCAAATTTCAACATTTTTTTGAATGAAGCTAAACCTTAGCATCAGCGGCGACTCAAGGTTGAATTTCAAAATTTTTCAACACACAAAATTTCTCTAGAATTTCAATTTTTCCCATACCCATTGGAAAAAGTAAGCATAGTCTCAGATGCCATTTTTTCAATTCAATTTCAGGGCATAATTTATCTTTGGGTACCCCTTATCTTTAAATAAACAAATTAAAATTTTCATGCAATAACTTTTTTTTGTGTTTCCAAAAAAAATGTGTATTGTTTTCTCCTAAGGTTTCAAATTCGAGACCTACCAAGTATTATCAACTCGTACGGGTCAGTCCATAAATGACATTGCCCTGGCTTTAATCGAGCTCCGTGCTAGTAGACAATGGAATTGGGTCCCCGTCGATTAAATCAAATTGCGCGTAAGCTTACATTTCCTAATTTTCGCAAAAAAACCCATGCGAAAACAGGAGATGTAAAAGCTAATCCTTAGCATGACATGTAAAAGGACAGAAAACCCAGCAAATTTCGACAAACTAACCCAGTATAAATATAGGAGGAAGAGTCATCTAGACCACTAATTTAGTTTTTCAATTCTTTGTGAAAATAAAGCTGAATTAAAAAGAACAAATGATCTCAATGGAGAATCAACAAACTGCACAATCTATAAACAATAAGTATATGTTTTTGAGAATGACTGAGCATGGGAATAAAGGTCTCATGATTAGTACGAGTTCCAGCTCATAAACAAATACTCCAAAACAAATGCTTTGCTCGTGAGATGTTAGTAGACGAGAATGCATTAATTTCACGCGTGGGTTTAATGAAACAAACAAAACCACACATGTTTGGCTAATCGGAGTAAAATAGCAAAATCCAGTTCTTGATAAAAAAAAATCCCAATAACCACCAATTTTTTTTCAACTAACCCTAATGAAAACAACACCCAATTCTTGATCAAAATAGCAAAATCGAAGTAAAACGATGATGCAAACGTCAATATGAGGAAGAAAACATACCTGGGGATGCACACTTCGACCTTTCACTTCAGATCTCCAGAAAAGCCCAAACTAGGATTTTGCTGCACTTCGATCTACATCTTGAACACGATGACCACGATGATTTTGATGTGTAGTGAACGATCTCCAACCGATTTCTCTTCCGATTTCCGTAAGAAGCTTTGGTACTCTCTCTCTCTCTCTCTCTCTCTGCGTAGAAGGGTCTGTAGATACTCCATCCATCCCATTTTGTTTGTTCACTACGATTATGCGTGCCTTTTTTGAACTCTTATAGTTTTCAATCTGTAATGTATTTTATATGCAATATGGATCTTATTCGATAAATCTCAATTAGTTCTATTAGAAATTTTTTTTAAAAACTTTAAAAACATTATAAATAAAAAAATACTCCCTCCGTCCCAAAAAGTTTGGCCTACTTTCCTTTTTTTGTTGTCCCAAAATAGAGGACCAATTTAGAATTTTCATTAAAGGAAAGTCAATAAATTCCATTTTTGCCCTTGAGATGCTTTTAACAATCAAAACAATGAGACCAAAAGAAGAATAATTGAAAATTTGAAAGTTTAAAGTGCGTTTTAAAATTTTGAAAAAGTTCTCTAATTACATTGGTGGCAAGATTTTCCGTTTTCCGGAAGATAATTTATATTTAAAACTTGATTAACTCCTATTTTATTAGAGTCCACTAATGATTAGGAAACTTGAAAAAGTAATTAGTTTTTGGTAACATTTTGTATGGTGCATAAAATTTGGAAATTTGTAAGTGGGCCAAACTTTTTGGGACGGAGGTAGTATAAATGTTTAAAAATGGCACACATATTCGTAGTGAGAAAACAAAATGGGACAAAGGGAGTATCACATCAGTAGATGTTGAAATGAACAATTGTTGGAAAAATGGCAAGTGTTGGGACATTATATAGCTAGGGGTAACCAAGTCATTTCACACCGAAAGTTAACTCCGTTAGCCACAAATTGACGGGAAGGGAGGTGTCTGGTATTTATTTTCAAAAGTAGGGGAGGTAGGTGGAATTTCAAAAACCTTAGGGAGGTCCCTGTAATTGTTAGAAACCTCAGGGAAGCTAAGTGAAATTTACCCTTTTTTTGTTGCAGTTTTTAAGATTTAACCATCCTGCTGTCTTCGACTGTGCTATTTTTCTTCTTTTTTTCTTTTTCTTTTTTCTTTTTTGACAAATCCATGATTGTCACACAATTTAAATCAAATTACTTGTCCTCCAGTGATTGGATATCAGATTTCCACATTCCCTAATAAGAGTACATCGGCCGCACGTTGACTAATGTATCATCTGCAAATTGGAAATGTATTGGTAGGAATTTAGCAAAACTTGATGGATTTTTCATGCACAATGACTTCGGAATTTAAGTCCTACCACAAGCACCAGGACTCTAGGCTTGGTCACATTACTACATTAGTCCGATTAGCGGGGAGAAAAAGGCATGTTTGACGGTGGGATAAGAGATGAGAGACTAAGGAGAGGGATTAAGGGTGGGCCACATGGTCCCCCTTTTCTCATGGTGCCGTGTTTGTTTGCCCACGGGATTAAGATCGGATTGGACAAGAGAGGAGGTATATTGGTGCTTTGAGGGGAGCCTAGAAATGCAGAGCCTCTGAAAATGGACTTACAACAACTAACTAGTCAACTCCAGTTACATCTTTCTTAGGGTGTGTTCACAACCTAGAAAATTAATACTTATTATTTTTTCATTTCTCTTTTTGGTTCCTAATTTGGGAAAGCCGAATGAAAAGAAGGAAAGACAACTTTTTTTTCTCCCCTTCATTTTGCACATTGAAACATGAAAAACGATGTTCACACTCCTCTATTAGATGAATGCATTTCACGTTCCTTACTTTTTCTTCCCTATTTTTTCTTTGACATGCGATTAATGAAGGTCATTTTCCTTCTATTCTTTCGTCCCTCATACTACTAAAAAAAGAAATTGATTACATTTTCCTTGCATAAGTTTTAAAATTTCAAACATAACCTTATATTGTCATCACTTTCGTCATCTTGTTTTTTTTACTCTTTACATAAGTTTCAAAATTTCAAACATAACCTTATTCACGTGTGCGCGAGAACTTGGGGTTACAACTTCTGCTTCTATACACTTCGAAAGTTGTGCCATTTTGTTTGTCATAGCTTTTTCTTTTGGACCAAAAAAGAATTTAAAGCTGCATAAAAGTCGGGGTAAATCACCTAGACACCCCTTATACTATACGAAATGGAAGAAGACACACCCTAAACTAAATAAACCTACGACAACACCCCCTCAACTATCGAAAAGGTTTAAAAGTCCTAACTCTGTTAAAAAAAAGGCTATTGAAAGACATTTATGCCCCTCATGGGTTCAAATCTAACATGTTCAAAAAAAAAAACACAGTTCATCTCACGCTCACATTCAGATGAGAGAAGAGAGAGAGAGGAATACGCGAACGAAGAAGAAGGAATCGAAACTGGAAGAAGAATACACCATCGAAATCGAAGAAGAACTCGACTTAGGGTTGAACTTCTCGATCTGATTAGGGTCGAACTTCTCGAAATCGAGAGGGGTTGCAGGCCTTGAAATCGAACCGAAAAACCATAACAACATCGAAGGTTTCTCTCTCTCTCCCTGTTGTCGATTTTGTTCCATTTTGTTAGAAATCGAAAGAACTTGTACAATTTATGTTGCTCTTGTTGAATGAAAGCAATTTTTTTTTTGTTACATAAGATATATTGACCTGTTGTACAAAACATCTTTCGACTTTGATCAATTTACTGATCAATTTGGTTTCCTCTGTCTCTTTCCAAATCTTGGATGGAGTTAATAATAGCTTTAAACACCTGATGGGATTAGAAATTAGGTAAAAATTGATTGATTTCAGTTCCACGCGGATTCAGATTGGGTTAGATTTTTTTTTAATTGATCAGTGTTGAAGGCAAACTTGGTTCTATGTTTTGATTCAGATTTTTTTTTAATTGATCAGTCTGATTCAGATTGGGTCTTTGTTTAGTTTAAACCTGTTCCTTTGTTTTTCTGGATGTTGAAAGCCCAGGTGTCGGAGGGAGTTTGTGAGGGAGAGGAAGAGGGTAGACGTTGAAGTAAAAATATAAGCGAGGGCAAATTTGGTAAATATATATATATATATTTCGCCAAAAAAATTAACAGAAATAGACGGATTGCTAACGGAAGGGGTGTCGGGGATAACAGAAAATAGTTGAGGGGGTGTCATCGTAGATTTATTTAGTTTAGGGTGTCTTCTTCTATTTCGTATAGTTCAGGGGGTGTCTAGGTGATTTACCCTAAAAGTGAAACTATCAAATTTCTTGTTTTTCAAAATCATTCTAACATAAGCTTTGGAAAATTCGTAAATGATCTAACTTATATTTGATGATCCAAAGTCTGGGGCGCTTTCTTCATTAAGGGCTTCTACTGTTATGGGCCAAGGTAGGTCCACAGTCTGATGGTTCAAGTTCAGCCCAGGACAGAGCAATAGACTGGATTCTTTTCTGGGTAGCCTTACCCACATTCTGGCCTCTGCCTTTTTGTTTGTGAAAATTTCAAAATGGCATCTGAACATTGCACTCAATGTCACCGAAATACCTGAACTTTATTTAGCATCAGTTAAATACCTAGACTTTCAAAATGCCTTTTTTAAGACACCTGGCCCTATATTCCGTCCATACTGGGAGGGAAATTGCTGATGTGGCATTTTCTACCGTTAAGACCTAATGGCACATGACATTCAGCCATTGTAAAGCATAGAATCAAAATCCTCTCTCTCTCTCTCCACGCTTCCTTACCACTTTTACCCACCTCTCCTCCCCTCCACAACCTTCCCGTCGCCACCCAACTCCCCTTCCACTCCTCCTCCTCCTCCTTGGCCGCCACCTCAGCGGTTAACTCCATTGCATCCCAAAGCTCCGCTCTCTCTCTCTCTCTCTCTCTCTCTCTCTGACCACAAGATCTCTAACCGGCCGATTCCTCCATTAAAGGAGGTGGATTTTCAAACTTTGGAACGAGATCAACGGCAACCGGAAGGCTTTCAAGCTAAAATATCACCAGATTCTTGCTCCTAGTGCCAAGGGCTTTTAACTTCCGGTGCCCGTTCGTATTCCCGATCAACTTCTACGGTGAATTTTGCCGACGAGCTTGCCGGAGCTCCGGTTACCCCTTTTTTTCTTAATTTTTCGCGTTCTTTTCATTTTTCTTGTATAGTTGTGGTAGTTTGAGAGAGAGAGAGAGAGAGAGAGATTGAGAGAGAGAGACGTCGGGGAGGAGAGACTCGGTTGTTGTGTGGCAGAGGGTTGGTGGAGTAGAGGGAGGGATTGAAAAAAAAAATGGAGTAAAGGGAGGGGTTTTGATTGTGTGCATCTTTCGACTTCCTATCATGTGCAATTGGGACACTTAACGGAATAAAAATGCCATGTCAGCATATTTTGGACGAAATATAACGGCAGGTGCCTTAGAAAAGGCGTTTTGAAAGTCCAGGTGTTTAATTGATGCTAATTAAAGTTAAGGTGTTTCGGTGACATTGAATGCAAAATTCAGGTGTCATTTTAAATTTTTCTCCTTTTGTTTTTGTTTTATATGTCTTTACTCCGAACCGATCACATCAATGAAGGGGCAGAGCAAGAACTAGTGAGGTAGCATAATAATAATAATAAGGAAAAAAATACACTGACATGCGAAATAGGAAAGAGTCGAGTATATATCTATTTAATATCATACAATTTCAATTACAATTGACACCCAACAGACATAAATATACCTATAATTGAGCTCACAATCGACCCTAAAAAGTTACACTTAAGAAACAACTCAGTGTTGGTTATTAGGTTGTTGGAGTTGCATATTTATGACAGTATACAATAAATCGACGCGAGGATTAGTGGTTCAATTAAAACTTCTAAACTCGTCCAAGGCAGTGGTGGACCGCGAGGGAGGATTTCCATTCCAGCAAACAAGCCAAATTTGCTCGGTTTTTTTCGTGGAGAGTGTTAAACAAGGAACGGAAAAAATCAAGTGTGGTAAGGGCAAGTAATTGTAGTATTTGCTAAACTCTTGAGGCAAGAAGTAACATATATATGGGGCAACTATGCAAAATTCTCAAGAATAGTACCCCTAACCAATGAGAAAATGCCACCTCAGTTGGGTCAAGTGATCCCACTTGACCCCTCCCTCCACCCCTGCATCAATGGTAACTTTTGGTTGTATTTTTGTGCCACAAATTGGAGCTCCCTTCTGAAAGTACTCCGCACAACAATTCACTCGTTGGGTGAGTGACTCAAAGAATTTTGGTAGCTAATTCGTATGAGTCGAACTAGGAACTTGTGCTTATACGGTCGAGTGGAGTGCATAAGCCCCATTAGAGAGGGGCGAGCAGCAAGCATGCATAGGGTTGCAAAATCTTATTTCACTAAAACTTCTGGCCTCCCTATCTTTTGAGCTAATCCTTTGGGTCTTGGCCAAAAATTCCCTTAGTGAAACGGCTCCTTACTATTCTTGTGCGATGACAGTTTTGGTTGGTTTCATTCTCATTCACAAATGATGGATTATTGTAGTTTATCACTCTTTTTCTTAGCCAACAAGAAACAAACGAAGTTTATTAATCTATATTACTGCCAAAGAGAAGTTTATTTATTAAGATAACAAATTTGTATTTGACTTTGAGAGCTTTGAACCCTTCTTACGGAAGAATGCTTCTCCTTTTTCATTTCTTTATGCTACGGAACACATGCTTAACTAAGGACCATTCAAAATCTTAATTACTAATTGCTGCATCATCAAGTTCAATAATGCATCCATCAAACTATATATGGTAGGCTACTTTTTTTTTTTTTTAATTTTTTTTTTTTTTTTTTTTTGGTATTGTTGATGAGGATGTTTCAGTCCGATTAGGCCTTCACTCCACATATTCTAAAGATTGTAAACTTTTAAGATTTCGAAATAGCGTAGAGAAGTGAGTTAACATACGTACGATGATCTCTCTTTTATACTACTCCAGCTAACAACTGTTTGTTGAATAATACTAGCAGTTAATGTGTATCGATATCTATAACAGATTAAAAGTACATAAAAATTGCCAAGGCACGACACTATATATGCAATGATTCAATTGTATATCCATTTTCAATTGGTTGCTAAAGACTGGTTTCATAGCATAGCTTGTATCTCCCTCAATTTGTTGGTCCAAGAACACTGATAGAACAATTGGACCAACCATCTGAACTGACCAGAGTCCCCGCTTGGCCTTGGCTAGCTTTCAAGAGTCAAAGAAAAGAAAAGAAAAAAAAAAAAAAAGGAACTGAAGAATCAGTCAACATGAAAATCAAAGATGTAGTAGCCTTGGAGTAAAAGGAAAAGTGAAAAAATTTCATGTACCTCTATAGCCTTTTCAGTCGTCTAAGTCATTAGAACTCTTAACCGTGTTTTATATTATCATCCAATCTAACCACGTTTTTCTCTTTAGCGTAATGTACTAGAATTTATTATTTTGCACACCATTTGTGCGCTGTCCACTGTCTAATGTAGCTTATAAATTCTGATTTACGGCTATGCTAATATGATAATCCAAAATATGATGTTCACCATAGTGTTTATCTCCCCTCAAATCCTTGTGCTGCACTCATTGCCTCTATCAATTCAGCTGCATTTTATTTTTATTTCCTATCAGCAACAAACTCACCAATCCCAGTTCCATGGCCAAGTGTTTCTTTCGGGAAAATATAAGAATCAAATGGTCAATAGTTGTAGCTCTGAGCATGAAATATCCTGAAGTCATCACTTTGACTAATAACTTCCTCCATAAAACTATCTTACGTAAGTATCTAATGTGCTAACCCAATTACTCCATTAACCCATGGCTGAATTCACAGTTGCTCCTTTTAAAGCCTTATATTCTCTCTCCCCCCCCCCCCAAAATGGGATCATATGTTTACCAATAAAATCATCTCAAAAAAATAAAGCTACCTCACTTTCCAAATCGTCAAATGGCATTCTGTTCCAAATTTCATCCAAAACTTCTCCACGATAGCTGAAATGGAAGTAAGCAGAGTGACTAGCAGCAGGCTGTGCAAGAAAGTAGGCATACGAGAGGAGGCAAGACCACATAGAACCAGTGAGCTGAGTTCGAGATCTTGTGTAACAGTGGTCTTAAATGCAAGGGGGCTCCTAGATTTGGGGCGAGAAAAACCATACTCATCGCAGCCATCAGATATGGGTATCTTTGAGCCTTCGGAGGCCAAGTGTTTGGCGAACTGAAGGAGTGGATTTGTGCAGGATTGGTGGACCTTGAGCAGCATGACATGACCCTTCCTCTTCTGCTTCTCCATTTTCATTTCCTGTTCACCATCCGTTTGTCAAAACAGTGTTGCATGTAAGAAAGGGTGAAAAATTTGAAGTGCCAAGTTAGAACTCATCTTGTGAAACTGTTTGCAAAAGTAATAGTACATGATTGAACAGCAGAAAATCCACACAACAAATGATTTCTGATGTTGCCATCAAATTGTTTCACGGTTAAGTCAGGGAAGTAAAAAACACGTTTATTCCTTGTGCAGAAATTTAAGCATCACACAGTGTGCAGCAAACCTGTGCAAGTTCTAGTTCTACATAATGACAATGCGTGGTTAGGCAATATGATAATAGCAGCATGACATTACAAATTCATGGACAAAAGATCGTGCATACCTGGCCTCAAAAATACCAACTTAAAGCAGGAGGAGATTTTCAAAGATTTTCCAGTGTATGTCCAATAGAGATTCCAGAAGTAGAAGCCAACAGCAGAAACACAGAGTTCTGGAGAAGTTGAGTCACGTCCATACAATCAAATGTAAAATGAAAGGCGAAGTAATTTACGAGAATTTGACTAGATAAATGATTTTCTATATAATGACAATCGGGCAGATAGGTACTAAGCTTCATGTAGTCCCTCCAAAGCCAGATGAAGGCTTATTATGATCCCTAACCTCTATCAAGACGACTAAGAGACTTCACCAACTAGGTAAGCCAACCTTAAAATTTATGCTGTAACAGTACAAATGCAGAATACATAGTATTAAAAGAACGAAAAGAGAGGCGGCTATTGTCTTCCATCCAGCAGAGGTGTACACATAACTACTGGTTCTGCAGACATCTTATTTGGACAGTGATACTTATCTTACTCCACAAGTGCAACCACGTCAAGTCAAGCAGCAGCTTGTCATAGACGGCCCAATTAGCAGAATTATGGCATATCTATAGAATGCTTTCTTCTGGCCGCATTCCTTCCCACAGAGAACCACCTTACCACACTGAATAGCATTCTCCATCTTCTCTGAGCTTTATTTCTTCTTGACAAGTATCTTCTCTGAGCTTTATTCGTAGCAACTGCGCTAGAATGAGCCAATAGCATGTCATTGATAGTATCATGTAGACTGGCCTGCAATTCTGGATTTGAGTTCTGTGACTGGAGGGAACCATTAGTACCAAAGATTTGTATATTTCCATCATCGCAGAATCCTTGAATCGTAGATTTCATGTCACAGATCAGGGAGTTGGTGATTTGACCCGCCATAGATTCTTCAGAACAACAATTTGTACTGTGAGTACTTTGCAAACTACCAACATTATGCAACCCATTAATCATAAATGGGTTTTCTTCAGTG
The DNA here is from genome assembly GCA_036023075.1 of Gaultheria prostrata. Lineage (NCBI taxonomy): Eukaryota > Viridiplantae > Streptophyta > Magnoliopsida > Ericales > Ericaceae > Gaultheria > Gaultheria prostrata. The sequence goes on along the minus strand of JAXBDA010004141.1, from coordinate 6,144 downwards.
GAGGTTTTTCTGGCCATATTCCTCTTCACTGAAAACCATCTCGCTACACTGAATAACATCCTCCATCTTCTCTGAGCTTTATTTCTTTTTAGCAAGTGTCTTCTGTGAGTTATATTCATGGGAACAACTTGAGAATGAGCCAATGGAGTGTCATTGACTAAAGTGCGTATAAGAGCTGGTGATTCCAACTCTGAGTTCCGAGATTGAACAAAGCAATGAGCATCCAAAAGTTGCAAACGCTTGTCCTCACTGAAAGTCTGAGTCATGTCATAAACTCGGAAATTCAAAGGTTGTTCATAAGTTAAGCAACTCATGCCTCCATTGGAATAGATGGATGAAGTGATGTCTCCAGAGAACGGAGTAAGGCTTTTTGGCATTTCCCTAAAAGGGGTGTTTCTGGCCACTTTCCTCTTCACTGAGAACCATCTCATTAAGCTGAATAACATCCTCCATCTTCTCTTTGCTTTGTCTTTTTTCGATAGGTATCTTCTCTTAGCCTTGTTGATGGAGAACAAAATGTCATTGACGGCACTTTGTACGTTCGCCTGTGAAGAAGCATTTGGATCATTATGCAGCTCTTCCAAAAATGTTTCTCTGGCCAAGTTCCTCCTTACTGAGAACCACCTCATTACGCTAAACAACATCTTCCATCTTCTCTGAGCATTTGATCTAGACAAGTGCCTTCTCTGAGCTTTATACATCGTGACATCCGAAGAACCAGCCAAAAGAATGTCAGTAACAGCTCTGTGTGGGCCACTCTTTAATTCAGAATTTGTGTCATGAGATTGAAGGGAACAGTGACTATCAGAGATCTGCTGATGGTCACACTTGCTGAAGGCCTGACTCAAGGACTCAGTATCACAGAGCGCGGAGCTGGTGACTGGGCTTGCGAAGGTCAAAGTTTGTTCATACATATTGGTGATATCCTCTATACTTTGCCAGTCATAGTCGCCAAGGAAATTGGCACCCCATGGGGAATAGAAGGGTGACACGATCTCATGAGAAGAGGCATCCAGCTGTGGATTTTCCAATTGGGGAGGGTTTAGAGAAGTTAAAACTGTATTGCAATCAGAAATCTCTGTAATTATGGGTTTTGACAGGTTAAGACCATTGGGAAGGTCGTTAATATTATCAAGCTTCAGATACTCATCAGTGATATCTTGACCAACATATTCCAAGTCAATGCCACTACTATTATCCAGGTTTTCAAAACCAAGAGAGCCAAAGTCATCCAAAGTACTTGCACCCCCAAGTGAACTGACATCGGTAGAATGGTTATCAAACATGTCAGAAGTGTCAAAGCTACAGACATTAGGACTTTCGAGCATGGTCAAGGTCGAAGGGTGATGAGCATTAGTCAACTGTTGAGAGCCCGCCAGAAGAGATGATACATCATCAACTGGTACTACTTGCTCCCACTGTTGGAACGCTGATACTACTAACTTGTTGATGTTAGCCTGATATCAAAATCAATTAAATTATAGTTAGAAATGAACAAAAACAGGCAGCAATAAAGAGAAGGAATCAGAAGTACCTTGTCTGTCTCAGACAGCTTCTCCACAGGAATGAACTCATGTTCCATAAGTAACCCCATTAATTGTCCCACGACATTGAAAACAACAGCAGTTTTTTGTTGAAAGGTGGGAGAATAGTATAAATATGCCCTCTTGTCAAGTACACACGTCTTGGCATGATCCACAGTGATGTCCCACATCTTAGCAGGCATACCAAGGATCTGCAGACATTCCCAGAACCAATATTATTGTTACTTCAAGACACCGTCGGTTAACTACTACTCATATCATCATATCATGGAAACCTTATGTGCCAGAAATTCACAGGTTGGAAAAGAAGAACCCCATTCCCGTCTGGAATGAACAAAAGGTGTTCAACATGGTGTCCTGAGAAAGATAAAACTCATAACTCACAACAGTCCTGTCAATAGTCACTGAGCGCAAGGGGGTTCTTCTGTATCTTAGTCGCACAAAATAATAACCTAGAAGTACTGTCCGGTCATTAGTAACAGAAGTGCATGTTCAAACCTATTGTCTTGCGCAACAAATAACAAACATGGCCTCTTGAGGAAAAGGAGGAGCAACAATTTATCATAGCATTGGTGGCGGTGCAATCTAAAAAAGCAGCCAAGCAAAATGGATAACAGGCTTATCAATAAATCAAGAAACATTTGGCATGGAAGAAGGGGAGCTGTATTAGGCTCAAAATATTCCAAAGATGGAGCAACAAGTAAACCATATTACTAGCAAGGTAAAAATCAAGAAATGTCCAGCAACTAGTACCTGTTTTAGCTTTTGAGGGTTTATGTTGAGTAGAGTCACAAAATCCTTCACTGTATTAATGTTTTCCGTGCTTAAACGGTGATGGGAAGCACCATCTTTGCCAATCTTTTCTAATCTCCAGACTGCATCAGATAGAGACGGAGGATGGTTCTTCTGGTACACTGCAAACAGGAACAATAAGTTTCAACGGAGTTACTTCTTTTACTTAGATATAAGATATTCAGAACTTGGTATCTTATGTGTAGCGATATTACATTCTCTGGAAACACCTAGTGGAATAAATTTCTTGATCTCTTTCCACCCCTAGCATAATCAACTTCAACACACACTATATTGCTTAAACTGTCGCCATTCAACGAAGATATGCAAAAAACAAAAACCACAATAATCAAGAATACTCACATTTTGCACGGCGATCCTCAACAATGAAAGACTCCGTCTTTGCTTCTCTTACTCTGAGTCCAAGAGCACCATCCACAGTTCTTGCACCAAGCCTGAATTCGGTCCTTTTCATCCAGCATTTGGTATGCCTAAAGTAAACATCGCCAATGAAGCCAATACCTTCCTTAAGATTCACGTAAACATCTCCAGTAAGAAGAGTTTTTCCTCCTTCCCTTTCCCTGACAATCTTACTATTGAACTCTTCAGGTGACCGATTATCTCCCTCATAACCAGTAAAATCTTTCTCAACAACTACTATTTCCACCTTTGCTGAGGCTTCAGGGCCAGAGTCAACAATTTGTCCAGTGAGAACATCATATAAAGCTATTCCAATAGAGGTACTTTTCTCTCCTCTAATTTTCGTTCCGGTCAGTACTGGAAGAGAGAGTCTATGTACGAACTGTAGTTGTAAGCCTCTTGATTTAGAGATATATGTCTCATTCCCAGAATTCCTGAACAAGAATTGATCAGGATGTCATATCAATACAATAAAATAAAGCGTTATTAGAATAAAGCGTTATTAGATGGAACAACCTTAACATTAAGTTCTCACCATTTCTCATCATACATATGCATTTGTTTCTCAAGTGGCAATTCAACTTCCTCATACCCCTGGAGACACCAGGTAACATCAGGAAAATGGTACTAAACACATTACAAACCAACGAAATCAGAAGAAGCATAAGCGACAATAGAATATGTTCTCCGGTGTCTCGAAGTGGTGCAATCGGGCTGTTCAAAGGGGCAGCAACAGGGGCAGCGGCATCTCTTCTGGTTGTTGTGGTTGGATGCTCTTAGGGTTTTAATTGTTTGGGCTTGGCTCATAACTGGGCTTGTAGGCCTTTGGGTGTTTTTAGGAGAATATTGTAAGATTTGGGTTTTTAGACCCTTAGGGTGTTGGGCTTTGGCCTTCGGGTGTCCATGATTGGTTCCTCTCCAATCATTGGTTTTGGGTCTCGGTTTGGGCGGACATTTTGCTCTTTGAGCTTGTTCTGTTGTTTCCTTGTCCTATTGGTCTTGTATCTATTTCAAGATTATTGAAATCTTTTTGCCTTTCAAAAAAAAAAAAAAATAAGCGACAATAGAATATGGACACCAGACTTTAGTTATGAATAGCACTTAATGCTAAGATTAAATATGGTATGGGGAAGGCATAAAAATTTTGGATAAAAAGTCAACATATCTGCAACTAGGGAAAAAAAAATTCCCCGAGTAACATGAAAGCATAAAAGCTACTCCAGTGCTATCCAACATCTAGAGTAAGAAAGCAAAAAACAAAAAAAAGGCATTCATGATAACAAACATTACGTACAACAAAAAGGGCCAACTTCGTCCCTTGAGAAGGAGAATAATCAAGGAAAGATTTGTTTATGTTCCAGAATGCCTTCAGAAACAATGAGATAAGAAAGCTTAACTCCTCAAACAAAATAAATCATCACGTCTAGACAAATTTCGATTGTGTAATATGGTATGTAAATAGGTCGCCAGGTTTTAGCAACACATGTCCATTTATCCCTGCGTTATCCTTGCAACAGAACTTCAGAATTTGCTGAACTGTTCAATTGATCATGAGCGCTTTCCCTCATTATCTCTTTAGATGAACTTGACAATTACAGGATTGGCACCATTTAGTCACGACATAGTCAATGGGTAGACACCAAGAGATACAATTCTTGGGAACTACAACACATCCAAGAGATCATCCCCTTCAAATGTTAAGGAAATATGATAGTACTTTAAGGTTGTGCGTGGATAAAGGGTTTGTGGACGGGATGGTCGAGGGAAAAGAAAAGGGGAAGGGGAACACCCCTTTGATTGGTGAAGGGAATCCCCTACCTTTTCTTTTCCATCCCAAACCCGTCCACAAATCCTTGATGAAAATACAGCTTAAAGAACACTTTTTGTGCAATTAAAGTTTTGTGCACATTAGCCAAAAAAAAATAAAAAATCAAAGATATAACTTGGATGCCAAGGAAGTGCCTTTAGTTGTCATGAAAAGGAAATGTGCTTTCAAACCACCATAGGAAATGAGTAAATGAAACATTTTTGAAGAGCCAAATTCGAGCAACAAAATTCTAAAGACAAAGCCGTTCACAACTTCAGAATGCATATAACATCATCGGAAGAATAAACCGCAAGATATTATATGAAAACAGACACATGTAGGCAGATACAAGGTTTGATGTGTAGGAGAGAATCCACTGCTATACCAAAGTTAGGAGCTAAATGAACCAGCTTCCAAAACTATACAATTCAAGAAAGCAAGTACTATATAGCACATACCTAAAAAAATGCACCGAGATCTTTAGCCACTTTCATTCATAACCAACCTAGTTTGGGTCCCAAGTCTAACCACATTGTCCCAAAAAGCCACTCACTGCATAACCAAACACCACAAAGCCGAACAAACAATTCGAGACCCACTTTAATTTGAACCTAGGCCAACCCCCCTTTCATTTAATCACCACTTCAAGTATATAACCAAAACCACTATGATTCATACCGTCTCCTCTTGACTCCATCCCTTACTCTTTTTCTTCGTCAGATTGGTTGATGCAGAATTGTAAAAATATAACAAAAACCATTTTAATGTGTAACTACAGAAAATGTAACCTCCAAACATTTTTCCGTGGGGCACCACAGAATTACCTATTCCAGAACACCAGTTTCAGATTCCGCAGGCAAAGAAAAACGAAATATAGTGTCTAACCTCAATCAAAAAGTAAAAAATTTGATTAGGATCATATTAAACGCAGATTTTCAAGTAACAACAAACAATTGAGGGGCATGCACTTACAACTTCACAAATCAAGCCCTCTAATTCTGGCTGCACAGAACCCAGCTCCGGTTGCAATTTCATTATATCCGATACTGCACTGAAAGATCATCAAAAAGAAGGGTTAAGAAACCAAAAACTAAACTCACCCCTGTCAAAATGTCATTTTGATCAAAACCCATTGAAATTCTAAGAATCTAAAGACTACCCAACTCATTTAGACATTGACCCATCAAAATTCTCAAGATACCCAGCTCGTTTCTCATTCAATTTTTCTATTTCTTGACCCAACAGTGACAGTGACAACGTTGGACTGTACCTAAGTAATTACCAAAATAAGGGTACCAAAGAAGAAGAAGAAGAATTAGAAAGATGGAAAAATAGTTCACCTTCTCAAAGCAGGCACCCTTCTCTGCCGATCCTTTGGGCTGTTGTTTCCTTCCTCCAACTGAACATTGACGATTTCTTCCCTCTCTTCATTCTGCGGCATTTTCTCGCTCTAAAAGAGCAAGCCCAACAAACTCCCTAAATTGGCTCCCATCCCTATTTTAGGGAGCCAAACCCCAATATTAGGCTCCAACAAACTCCCTAAACCCCTCCCTAAAATACAAAAATGAATAGTGCCTCCCT
>JAXBDA010004140.1:15072-27272 GCA_036023075.1 Gaultheria prostrata | reverse complement strand
GGGGAAGTTCTGGAAAATCCTCCTCGATGACTCTCTCTTTAGGCTTATGTTCCCTTCTAGCTCTAGGACTTTCTCCGTCACTATTGAGGCCTTCATTTGAAACTGTAGGACCTTTCAACGTTGGGGCGGTTGAATGTTCTTCCCTCCCATTAGTCATGAAGTTCACGGCCTCACCTCGGTGATGTAAATCCATGTCATCTTGTTCTAGGCCTTCTTCCATCTTGGTATCCTCCCAGACCTGTTTGTCCATCTCTTCAAGCATCTCAGATTCTTCTTCTTCCCTTCTCACCGCTTGTCTAAACCGTTGGAATCTTTGCTTCTGAGACCTGGACAAGGGTGGTGGCTTTGCTGGGAATTTAGGATATTCAGCCCCGTACCCCCCATTTAGAGGAGTAATACGAGGCGTCACAGTCCTAGGCTTTCCTTGGACTGGTGCGGTGATGCTGAGCTTGCATAAGTCCTTCTGCACGTTCTCAAGGCCTGTGGTAAGCCTGGAAAAAACAAAAAATGCCTTTCTTGAGGCCTGATCTTCTTTTCTTGAAATTGTCTCTGAGGCCTGTTCTCATAAGGATCTTCAATCACACTTTTCAACTGAGGCCTCGGAGATTCTACTTTTTGACCACACTCATTGCATACCAATGAGCACCAAGGCTTTGATGATTTTCTTATCTCGGGCACAGGCCTGTTCCACTTTGACCACTGTTTCTGCTGCCTAGGCCTATGTTGTTGCTGCCTGGGTCCGTTGACATATCTCTTGACAGGTCTGTATTCATCTTCAGACTCATAATCTCCGTAACTGAGGTATAGGCCTCCTTTGAGGGTGCCCCCAAGCAGATTTTGGCTCTCGGGGTTGCCCTTGGAAGGCCTTTCATGTTGACAGTTACCATGTTGGTATTAAGGCTTGTCAAAAATGAATTTTTATCTACTCCAAGGACCTTCTTTCCTTCCTTAGCCTCAAATTTGAACTCCTTACGCTCTATCTTGTCCTGAAGTTCATTTCGAAGTACCATACAATTGTTAGTAGAATGGCTCCAAGAATAATGATACATACAGTGCTCTTTGCCATTCAATTCCTAGGGAGAAGGCAGCTTGTGGCCTGGAGGGAACTTGATCATCTTGTTAGCAACCAACTGATCACAAATTGTCTCGGCTTTGGTGATTATTGAAAGAATAAACCCTTTCCGCCTTGCTAGAAGATGGAGATGGAGAGACATCCTTGAGCACTATGCCCCCAGTCCTCAAGACATGTGGTTTCTTGTTCACCATTTTGGCTATTGCACATTCAGGGCTTTGATCCATGTAAGTCGTGGTCACCTCATAATTTGGGTCTCGATAATAAGTATCCTTTGTGGCACTCCTTCTGTCCATTTCTTCCTTGAGATCTTTTCATAACGTGTTGTCTTGGCCGATAGCTCATATAAGTCCCTAAACTCAATCCCATGGAACTTCTTCTTTAATTCGAGCTAAGACCATTAAGATCTAGGTGCACATACTCCTTTTTTGGCAAAGAAACCTTGTGTAGACACGCTAATTTGAACCTATGAAAGTCCTCAAAACCCCAAAATACTTTGGAGCATGAATAAGTGCTTGAAACGCCATCAAAACTCAAACCAAAACCTCCCCAAAACAAACCTAAGCCTACACCATCCTTTAGTACATTCAAAACCCCCTTTATTGATATATAATACGTCTCAATCCGTTTTAAAATGAGGGAGATACGTACGTTTTACTAAAATGACTCATTTTTTCTGACCTCTTAAGGGTAAAATGGTCACACACCTGGTTGTACAAATTATTTTGCATTGAAACCACTTAGGTTAGAAAGTAGACTCAACCACCTTTCCAACACTTCAAACCACACCTAAAGCGGAGTTCGGTAGCACCTGGGATAGCCCCACAAAGTTTGGTCAGTTCTGCAATCCCCTTGAGCGCTCCATCCCCCTTGAGCGCTCAACCCCCTCACAGACATTTTTTTGCAGAGCATCTAATGATGAGATTCTCACACTAACCCTTAAATCAAAAAAACCCTTAAACCCTTAAATCACCCCCCAAACCCATTTTTGAAAATCAAACTCATTTTCCCTCTCTCACTCCCTTTATATATACCCCCCTCCACTCTCTTTACTCTACTCATGGCTATTCTCTCTCTCTCTCTCTCCCCAGCAGAACCACCTTCATTCTCTCTCACAAACTCCAGAAACTTAGCCTCAACTCATCAACTTCGTCCAAACCTTTTTCCAATAAAAAAAACCCTGCTTTTTAAGCTTAAAAACCCATTTTTCAACCCCAAAAACACTATCCCCTCTGATATCCATCTAATCAGTCCTCAACACACATTCAAACACCTCCAAAACACATTGTTTTTCAGTCCACAAACTCATCCATAAACTACCAAACAACAAAAACCAAAGTCCAAGCCTTTGATCAAGTCCAAAAGGTAGTAAAGCATGCAAGTATCAACCTTTGGTCCCTTTGAGGGAGACTAGTAAGTTCACACAAGTTCTTCGTACTTTTTGTGAGTTTACAAAGTAAAAAATATCAGAAAATCATTTTGAAACAAAAATAGTTTTCAGAGTTTGGTTGAGCTTGAGCGCTCAACATGGCCTTGAGCGCTCAAGCCACTGTTTGACAATCTTATGAGCTTATGCCATTTGATCATTTCAAGTACTACTTTATCACTTTAAAAGGCCTTTGATGACATTTCTCATCATTTTAAAGTTGTGTATACTTTCTTGATATTGTCAAAATGATCATTGAAGGGTTATGTGAAGTGATATTCATTCAAAAGGGATGAAATGACTCATTTTGAAAAGAGAAGGGAGAAACAAATGTATTTCAAACAAGTATGAAATGATCAAAAGCCATCAAGCTCATGAAAATACCAAAGAAGTGCAATAAATTGCCAAAGCTCATGAACCAAGAGATGGCTTGAGCGCTGCTTTCTGAACTGTTTCTTGATTTCGTTTATTCTGGTTCAAGTCATTCAAGGGTGTGTGAGTGTTTGCATAGTGTTATATCAGTCTGATCTCACTCTCTCGACCACTATTTCCTTTTTTTCAAGATCATTTTTCAAGGAAAAGTTTCGCAAGTTCATCTCTTAGTCATGTTTAAGTTTCAAGTTGTCGTTTACCAATGTTTAATCTCAAACCATCATCTAAATCAGTTTGCAAAAGTTATGTGAAATCTTGGTCATGTTTTTCACAAGTTAGAATCAAAAGGTGGCTGCTAAGTTGAGAGGTGTTGAGCGCTCAAGACCCGTCTGAGCGCTCAAGCCCAGTGCAGGGGATAGACTGGATTTCAGTCCATGATCAGTTTATTTGTTTGTTTGGTCATATCATTGTTGCTTTCTGATTAAGTTTGTCATTGTTGGCTATCATTATACATTAGCTCATGTTTGCATAGCGTCATCATCATCATCATCATCATGTAAATACACGACCACAAGCATCCACCATAATTTTTACGCCGTGTTTTGTATCGTTTATTTGTTTCCTATCCCCGTATCCCACCTACTTGCTCAAGGTTAGATTTTAGACTTTTTCTAAATTCCACAAATCATTGGGTAGAGACCAGTTCACAAATCGGGCGAGAGGGGTGCCTTAAAAACCTTCCCCTTTCATAACCAAACCCCCGAACCAGAAGAATATTGGTTTTCGTTTGACCGGTAAAACCTTTTTCAAATCCATGGGCAAAAGAGTCATTTTTAACCGGTTTCTTGGGTTCGGACCTTAAACCCCGTTGGCGACTCCAAAAACCGTCGTTTCCAATATCGCGTGGGCATTTCTCCGCGGGGTGTCCACACCCTGCACTTGAATCTAGCCATCTTGAACCTTGACAAATAGGTCTCTACGCCTTCATCTAGAAGTTGTCAGAGTGCTGAGAGGTCTGCTATGGTGACCTCCGGTTCAACTCTATAAAACTATTGGTGGAACATGTCCTCTAACTGCGTCCAAATCTGAATGGAGTTTGGTGGCTGATTAATGTACCAAGTAAAGGCAGTGTGGGTCAAGGAATTTAGAAATAATCTCAACTTCAAGGCATCCTTGGACCCTGCCTCACTGCATTGGACTTAAAAACGAGCCACATGCTCAATTGTGGACTCTCGTGTTTCCTCGTCTAAAAATAAGGGAAATTCAGGCACTCTATAGCCTTTTAAGAAGGACTCATTGTCAATCTCATTGGAATAAGGCTTAGTGTAGATAGGGCTTCCCATAGGCTTAAACTCTGGGCCCAATTGCATTTGTAGCAAAACAATGATCTAATCTCTTCCAAGGGCTGGATCCTGTGGGGCTTGTTGCACCTGAGCGGCCTGGGGTTGAAAGGTCTGTTGCTCTTTCTTTTGGGGTTTCAGCTGATATGTCTGTTGAACTTGAGACCCTAACTCTAGCCATGCCCCCTGATTGTCACGAGGAGTGTATCCGTAAGGATGCTGGCCTCCATTGGTTGGAGGCCTTACCTCTTGATCATATGGTTGGAGCTTAGAACTTCCTCCAACATGAACCGTTTTTCTTGGTTTTCTGAAGGTCTTTTCAGAGATGGGCCTTCAGATTGGCTTCCAGCATTTAGTCCTTGTTTTTGGATTTTTCCTTCAACAGGAGTACTTGAGCTCGAGGCCTGATGAATGGGCTTCGGTGGAGGAGTGAGATCCCTCAAGGCCTGTTGATCTATGCATCCAAATTGTGGTATAAGGGGTGGTTGTGGAGCAAGCTCCACCTTTTCTTTTCCCCTGCTCTCTTTAGCCACGATAGCCATAAGATGATTGAGAGAGTTGGTGAGGGCTTCGGTCATAGTATTGACATTGTTGGTCAAATGTCCAATACTGGTTAGCCACAAATATGTAATTACACATAGTATCAAAGGACTCATTAACACTTTCAACATTTACTTGAGGCTGTGGTACAGACCTGAGAGCCTCACGGTGTCGTGCTTCTTCTTGTAGCCGTTATGACTCTTGAAGGGCTGATTCATGGTCGGCTTGTTCATCAATTGTTGCTTCTGGATGCAGCTCTAGATTCTGTTCCGGATCCTCCTGTGGACAAGGAATGGGCTGTTGAACACCTCGTCGTCTTGAACCCATTGTTCACCTTTTGCCGTACGGGGTCCCACCGAGCGTGCCAAAATATTTTCCTGCAAAAACTCCAAATGAAACCACGAGCGCCTAAGCAATTTTTGTAACGGGCGTGCCAGGACTGTGCGGTACAGTCCGATTGTTGTAAAGGTCTGCGCGCTTTTTTCTGACTTCGTACGTAGCGGTTGCGTTGTGACCCAAAGGGTAGAAACACAAGATGGTTCGTGGTTTGCCTCATGGTAAAAGACTTCAATATTTCTTATCGGTTTGGAAAATGAGTAGACAACGATAAAATAAAATCCAACTTTTATTAATAAAGATCAACAAAGTTGGGGTACAAGGAATCGTAAAACAAGGTCCTAGACTAGGCTAGACTTGTAGAACGATGGAAGAAAATAAACTTAATGGAGTTAGTGGCTTCAACGAGGTTAAGAGGCTTCAACGGTTCAGGGACTTTGTGCTGGATAAGTCGAGAGACTTGGTTTTAACCATGACGTTGATGGCTGTCAAACCCCCTTTTTGTGTTTAGAACTAGCTTTTTTGTCTTCAGAACTAGTATTTATAGGCTCTAAATGCAAAGGTGCTGAACTTGGCGCCAACTTCCCTTTTGCTGTAATGCTACCACATGGCCTTCTAAATTTTCCCCCTTCACGAGATCATGCCATGTGTCCCATGCTATTCATGTTCTTCTCAAGCATTACGTTTTACTGGAAGTTAGAAACAAACCCATTTCCTACTTAAATGGGAATAATAGATAATGGGTTGAAAACTTATTCACTTCCATTCTCATGTACGAGGAGAAAATGGGGTAAATCATGGTCCCACCATTTACTCTTCCTCTTTTACTTAAGGAAAAGATAGATCATGGGGTAGTGACAACGCATCAACAACATGCCAAATGATCTTAACCACCTCCATCTTTAAAGGATAAGTCTAACTATTTCCTACATCAGTAGGAATAGTTGTGAACCTACTGATTAAATTGATCCTTAATGGAAAATTATTCGGTGCACCCACTTCTCTTGGGCTTTAACCAAACATTTATGATCACCGGGCCGAACTTTACAAAAAAATAATTGGGCCAAGACTTAACAAAATAAAATTAATGCGGCCCATTAATTTTACGAGTGAAATTAGCCTACTTCGGTCCAAAAATATTACTTTTTGGCCCTTTGGGAAAAAATGCCAAAATTAGGTGTAAACAGAACCGTAATTGATATAGATGAAATAAGGAGGAAAACAGGTACATATATACAACTATAATGTTCCAAGTTATGAAGGAAAAGTGAAGTGCTTTGGTGGTAAGGTGCCATGGCAATGATCAGGGAGGTTGCTCAGGTTCGATTCCCAGCACGTGCGCACACACAGAGAATTAGCAAGGAGTAACGATCAAATAAAGATCACATAGTCTTTTTGTATGAACCTATTAAAAAAATTAATATTCAATCCCAGTTTTAAACTGAGATATTATAATGTTAAAATATCACGATTTTACTAAAAATCGAGACTGTTTCTTGTTAAATAGTCACGGTCTTAGGAAAAATCTGAGATGGTAAGAAGTTAAAGATCTCGGCTTTTACCTTTTTAGTCACGGTTTTAATGAGTTTTAATCACGGTTCTATCCCGTGGTTAAAAGATAGGGACTTTTAGGTACAACTTGATAGGCCACAGTTTTAAATTCGAGATTAAAAGTGAAATACCATACCAAATGATCGAGATCTTTATCTATTTTCGTAGTAGTGACTAGAAACATGGCTTTTCAAGAAATGGTGCCTAGAAATTAAAGATGCATCATTACTGTCTTCAAAAGACATGGAGTTTAGCCTTTTGAGTGGAGAGGAGGAGAATGTTCTTTCTGTAGACAAGGGGGAGGGCGGGGCAGAATCAAGTTTACCACGTGTGGGAAACCCAGACAACGCTCAACTTGCTGTGGAAGACTTAGTGGATTTTGCTGCAACTAATCCGGTGGTTGATGAAGGGCCTAATCTAGATCCATTGGAAGACATTCAAATCCCTTTCCAAGTGGCCATCATAGGGACTCAGGTGGCCAATTCATCACATCTAGCATTACACGTAGATTGTAACAATCCAAGTTTTCACCCTGTTCCAGAGCTCAGCGACCAGGAATTTAATGAGTTGAGTCCTCATGATGACTTCTTTGCAGATTACCACATTCCTATCCAAGCGGCAGTCAAAGGTGCTAAAGGGAAAATCAAGAGGAAAGGTTTGGATGTAAATTTAGGATACTCAAAAGCTTCGAAGAGTAAGAATGGGGGCTGAGAAATACAAGAGATTACAGAAGTCACTTGATAAAATCATCGGTCTTCCTAAACCTTTAAAAGGTGGCAGGAAGAAGAGTAAGGGGTGTGTTTTTTAGGTCTACAATTGCTGATGATGCCCTCTCTATCTCCTCTAATGGGATCAGAAACAGAAATCGTATTATCCTTAATGAAGAGGAGGCTTCAGAGACAATCTTTAAAATCATTGAGGAGGATTTCATGGGAGATGAGGGGGAGGTGATCAGTAACATGTTTGGTTGTTATGGTTGCCATTAATTCATCTCTTTTGGTCTTCTTGGTGTTTCAGTTTGGTTTGAGAATTTTCAGAGCTTTTCATGTCCAGCGTGTGCAGGGACGGATCTAGGAATCCCCCATAGTGGGGGCACCAATTTCTATTAAGCTTAAACCTAAATTTAAAGAGTAGCACAACAATACAAATTTAGTTTTCACCTTATGCAATAAGACTTATAATATATGGAGTATATGCTTCTAAAAGTTTCTAAACATAAGCACAAAAAACATAAGCACAAAATGCAAAACATCCCTCACTAAATACTTCTATGTGCCCTTTCAGAGTCGATGGGTGAGAGTTTTCTGATCCTTTTTCAGAATGAGATATTTCCGGTGGTGATTTTCGTTTGAAGTATTTCTCCATACTGTTACAAAGATAAAGAGAACATCTACATTAGCATATTGCATATCAACATACGTATATGAAAATCCCTAAACTCTCAATCAAAAAGCCTTAATTAAAAACCCTAATCAAAAGTACCAATAAAAAAGCCCAACTTACCACTCAAATAAATATTTTTGACTACCTGACATTGAAATTTGGAAGAATCTGTAAAGTAATTTTGCAGTTGGTTATATATAAACAATAGTTTCAAGAAAGGGACAAAAGTCACAAAACCCAACCTGGCAACCTACCATTCAAAAATCAAATATTGAAAATTGGAAGAACCGACAACCAAACTACACATCTGATCCAATCATCCAAATATTATATTCATAAATTATGTATTAATATATGATAATATGTAGACCACTACAAATATAGACCATGCTAAATGAGAGCTGAGCGCATATGATAATATCTCTGTATACATCTGTAAATCATTCACTCCAAAAAAATCCTTATCAGGGAGGGAGAGAGTGAGAGTTGAGAGAGAGAGAGAGAGAGAGAGTACTTTGTTACCAGGCAAACAGGCAACAACGATCAGCGAACGGCGAACGGGGCAGCCTAATGGCGAACGACGAACAACAAACGGCGAATGGGCAGAGTTCTCCTCCTTTCTCTCCAGATCTAACAGGAGCGTGAATAATTTTTTTGTTTTGTTTGGACTTTGGATCTGGTACGCGTATTTCATTTTGGGGTGAGTAGGGTTTTTTCATTTGCCCCTTTATTTTTTCTTTAGACATAATTTTAATTATTTGTAAAAAAAAAAAAATCCGAAATTGAGGTGGGGCACGTGACCCCACGTGCCCCTATGTGCCTCCGTCCCTGAGCGTGTGTTGGGTGCTCCCTTATGTTGTTTCTTGCATCTTCATGTGGTTTTGGGGGGTCAGTTTGGAGGGTGCTTTAGTCGCTGCTATGGCTCGGGTTGTTTTTGGCCGGCAGTCAGGTGGTCTGTTTGAGTTTTAAAGTTTGTGTGCGGCTTTGTCTTTGCTCATCTATTTGGGAGTTATCTTCAGTTCTTGAGAAGATCAGTTATCTTCAGTTCTCTGTATCTTGTTTCTTTTTTGTTTGTCTTTTCTGTTTCTCTTCTATGTTGGTTGGCTTCTTGCTAACTCTTCTTTTTCGGGTCACGTTGGGGCTTGTCTAGTGGGTTGCGTTCCCCTAGCTGTGGTTGTTTGTCTCATCGCTTCCCTTTTAATCTTTGTTTTCTTAGAGATTAATAAAAAAATTCGCCGTTCAAAAAAAAAAAGACACCCTTTCACAAAAGGGTGTCTATAATCTATATCAATAGACCATTTGTAAAATTATTCATTACACCAAAAATTCCCTAGCGAATTGCTCTCTCTCTCTCTCTCTCTCTCTCTCTCTCTCTCTCTCTCTCTCTCCACACTTTATTCCTAGAATTTCTGATATTCTATTATTCTGCAAAAATAGAATATCAATTCCTTGTTATCTTATTCTCGTGTAGCGGATATTCTGCATGTCTCCGTTTGTGCAAACGCAAACAAAAAGTACCTAGAGTTCGGCTTCATTAATTATAGCTTAAAGGCGGATTTGTTGTAACCCAGTGCACACCATCTGGTGGGGGGCAAATGCTGTCTTCAGGAAAACGTTGTTACAACGCGCCTCAAATTGTTCTTCCATTTTAGAATTCTGAAGAGACGACGCCATCAACACATTTTGAAGACCGGATTTTCAACAATCCAGAGATAAAAACATATACTAAAACAATGAGAAAGGAAGAATATTTTTCTGTACATGTGGGTATTTTTCACTACTTTCTATATCCATGAGCAACTCTGTTCGATACTTATTCATTTTCATCGTAAGCACTTAGAGTTTGACTTTGCAGCAAATGCACTTCATTTGGACCTTCACGTGGGGAGGAAAATCCCCTTTAGAGAGTGTTTACTCACCTCCGGGCTCCCAATCTCACAAGTCTTTCTTTCTTACAATTTACTTGCTTTTGGATTATTTTGTGTTTTGAATGGATGATTATTTGACCCTTCCTAGTCTGTTAATGAAAATTCGTAATGCTATATATTTTCTTGACAGGTTCCAGCTCCGCCTGCTCGAAGATGGGAATCTCGTGCTTAATACCAGAGACTTGGCTACCAATTTTGCTTATGATGCTTACTACTGGAGCAACACTTATGGTGCTGTTAATGTTACAAATCGTGGTTACCGAGTTATCTTCAATGAGACAGGATACATGTACGTATTGACAAGAATTGACCAAAGAAAAGTACTCGCACCAAGTGTACTTCCATCTGGTGACTACTATCACCGAGCAACTCTCGATTTCGATGGGGTTTTTACACAGTATTATCATCCAAAGACTGAAAATGGCAATTGGACTGTTTTTTGGTCCGAGCCAAATAATATTTGTGTTGATATTGTGGGGAAAGAAGGTAGTGGGGCTTGCGGGTACAACAACATATGCAAGATTAATGATTATAAAAGGCCTGTTCGTGCCCCGAAGGTTTTTCGTTGCTTGATCCAAGCGATAAGTACGGAGATTGTAAGCCAAGTTTCACACCAAGCTGTGAAGAAGATGACAAGAAGAGTTCCAACGGCGATCTCTATGACTTGTCGGTGTTAATACATACCGATTGGCCTACGTCTGACTATGAGCTTTTGAAGCCTTCGAGTGAAGAGAGGTGCAGAAATTCTTGCCTCCAGGATTGTTTCTGCGCTGTTGCTATTCTAAGGGGTGATAGCTGTTGGAAGAAGAAGCTGCCCCTTTCCAACGGGAGAAAGGACAGTATTGTTAATGGGAAGGCTTTCATGAAGTTTAGGAAAGGCGATCTTCCTCCACGAACTACTGATACTCATTTTCTTCTTTGGGAAATAAAGAAGAATGATAGGACTTTGATTCTTGTTGGATCCGTGCTTCTGGGTAGCTCATTATTCATCAATGTCGTACTTACTGGTGCCTTTTGGATAATACATAACCTTTAGCAATAAATGCACAAAGTGGATAATCTAAAGCTTTGTAGGCTGGGTTCTGTTTGCACTCCTCTATTTATTCTACCGCTACTAGTAATAGTTACTTCATTTTGCCATTATCGCCCTAGTAAGTTAGCAAGCAGTTCACTTAAAATAATGTTTTCTTCTACTTCATTGTATGTGTTATTTCAATAAGGCTCTTTAGATAGATGTAGTGCTTTCTGAAATGTTTCTGAAAATTGTGGTAAACTGTAAGCTTGTGTTATTTCCATTTAACTGATCATGAATGTTAATACTTGTGTCCTCAGTAAAGCACTAAAGCTTGCTTTTGTTGTTCTGATCTAATGGTTCATTGATTGTACATTAGATTGTATCTTACCTCATTTACTATTTATTGGGTGCCTATGAAGTACAGATGCATCGCAAAGAGTAACTGGTCTGTGTTGTGTACATGCTTGCAACACGAACATGCTAGGGACATGGTACCATAAATTCAGGTTCATTAACCCCCATTTTAAGTTTAAAGAGTCAGAAAAGTGAGCTAAAATCGCAATTTAAAAAAATACAACACTTGACACAATTGTGTCTGGACTCGTTCAGTGCATCTTGGTTGATGTACATCGAACGATTCGGGACACAATAGTGTCTGAAGTTATGTTGTAGAGGTGTACGTGTTTCTAGACATTTTGTGGTTATAATGAGAAGAACTTGTGTAAGTGGGTCCCTTAGTTGTGAATATAATCATTCAGTGCTTATCGAGCATGCATGAGAAGCCCATCCCGCTACTCTTTTTTGTGATATCTACTGCAAACAAACAAAAATTGTTGAACAACGCCAATGCAATAGGATACGAGATGCGCGTAAGTTGACCCGGACATCAAGTTATAAAATAGATACGACATTGCTACTACGTCAGCTGGCCCCATCTCTGCAATATAACTTTTGCATGGTTTTGTAAGAGGCAGGATGAGCATTGGTTTGATTTACGTCCTATCAAGTATGAAGTCCCTTTTCCAACAAGTGGGTTATAAACACTCGTGATTTGTACCCCATAAGTCCATTTCATGTCCAGATTTCACCTACTCCACAAAAAGTTGAGAGTCTGTTCGTTGCAATACCAATTTTGGCTCCCTGAAAATAACTCAAATTTTTTTGATGATTTGTTCACAATTCAGATTCAGCATCAATACGAAGAGAGTTTCATCTCCCCCAATTGATTAGATACATC
>JAXBDA010004140.1:0-14972 GCA_036023075.1 Gaultheria prostrata | reverse complement strand
TCTGTTCGTTGCAATACCAATTTTGGCTCCCTGAAAATAACTCAAATTTTTTTGATGATTTGTTCACAATTCAGATTCAGCATCAATACGAAGAGAGTTTCATCTCCCCCAATTGATTAGATACATCGCAGAGAAAAATTAATCCATAGATAGTTCCATTTACCAAAAGATACTGTTTACCGGTCCGAAAAGGACAACGCCTTGGTGTGTTCAGTCAAAAAATTTCTTCGCAATCTGAAATGTTCAGTTTCTAGAGTACCATAAGTAGATCATTCGTGAAAAAAATTAAGTTGATCAGATATCATAAGTCCCTCATTCAAACAATATTAGGTATGCGATAATATATAGATGGTCAGTGTAATTTTAAATTATACTGTGAGTCGAATCTATCTTGATCATGAATATGAATGTCCGATTAACTTCATTTTGATTAAAGATTAGTTTTCAACAAATTACAAATTAAACTGTTCAGACCACAATGACAAAATTTCAATAGAGCATACTGAGGTGCCCTATACCCCCATTGTGCATTGGCTCGAATTTGTTGCTAATTGATTTGTTTCAATTATTTTAGAAAACAGTAAATTTGTGTGTTTTTGTGATTGAAATGAATTTTGTACGCAGAAGAACAGGATGAGAATATACTTGGCCAGATTTAACGTTGAAAGGCAAAACCAAGTGCCATCTAATTCTACTAATTTTGGAAGTTTTTATGTCACTTTGAATTGACTTTGAGCAATATTTTACACATATTAACGTGAAATTACTTTATCCATTTTTTTAATATAACGTATGTGACCTTACTTCATTTTTTTTACAAGGAACGTGACATTACTTCAATTGGTGATTCAAAGATTGTAAAATAACAACCCGTCCATATTAGCATGTTGAATAGAGTATTGCACAAATTATTTTTGTCATATACTTTTCCCTAGCTGATGTCTTTCGGCTTTGATTTCGGGACATGGTTCTACAGCAAAATGTCTTTGTAGCTCGTATGTTCTTGGAGGTTTAGGGGAGCCATTGTTTCAGTGGTATTCTGAGAGGAGCCACTTTGTACCTATTGCCGAAGGTTAGGTCTGCCTCCAATCATCCCCGCCCATACCCCCAATGATTGGGGACTAGATGGGTTCTGTAATTTTTTGTATATATTTTCCTTCGGGAAAGATTAAGATTGATTTTTATTTCAATATGAAGCCAAAGTTAAAAGATTATTGGATTAACATTTTTTACCATTCGAATTCTGAAGCTGTAACTTTTGCACTACTCTATTTTTTTTTTTTATATTTAGTGATTTGGATTATAATAAGTTAATTACCATTTTTATATATGTTCTAGTTTTTTACATGAAAAGACAGTTTAGTAAATTCACATGAACGAGAAAAAAATACGCTTTGTGAAATAGAAGTGTGAAAGTTTACTTCGTTCGTCACTAAATGTGCCAAATATGGAAAATGAAACATGATAGATTCTTTAATTACCCCCTCCTCCATTCCATTTTCCTCCTACATATCATCCCCTTGCTTATCATCAAATATGGGAACTTCATCTTTCTGTCTTCCGTTTCCTATTTTCCCATAAAACCAGAGGAAATTAAAATGTGTTGAGAATGGTTTAACATCTCGCGCTGGTTGTTGTCACTCTCCTACAATCGGCTACGTCGAAAATGTCGACGGCAAAGGGGGTGGTGATCAATGTGCGGGATACAGAGGAGGAAGTGGCAATGACAGTGGCCGAAAACGTTGCCAATCTATCAAGTAAAATTGCCAAGGAGAGAGGCATATTCACAGTTGTTGTGGCTCTAATACGCACACTCACGTAACAAACTACTAGTTGTTTGATCACTGGATAGGTGAGAAAAACGTATTGAATATGTAACTGAATTTTGGCGACGCTTGTGATGCTCGTTAATGGTTTCACAGTTCGAAAATTGAAATATAGGACTGGGTGTATTGGTGCAAAAAAGTTATGATGCTCGTTATTGTCAGCTTTTATGGGTTCATTTTGTTTGACGATCAAAATCATTTATCGTTAAGAACTTGTTCCTTGAAAACATTAATGGTACTCCATTTCCAGTTATGACAACTTCTATTCTCCGCCGGTTTGCAATGTTGGTTGTGGGAGACGCTTCACCGGAATTACCCCTTTGCTCCTTCTAGTTCGGTATGGAGAGTAGGAGAGTTGGCTGAACCTTGCTGGAACCCTAGATGCTGGCCTGAGAAGAAGACCTACATACTGAACAACCGTGTAAGTGCCAAGCCTGGACGGTGGTTGTCCAGGAAGGCACTCTGACGGTCAAGTAAGTGACCGGAAAAGGAGAAGTTTACTGAAAAACTTAGAGAGAGAAAGAGTTGAGAGAGTTCAATGCTATTAAATGTATAGAGAGAGAGAGAGAGAGATCCAGAGTGAGGTAGGTAAGTGTTGTATTTATAGGTGGAGTGAGGCGTGCCCCTCATGGAAGCGAATCTGCTGTCCCGAAAATCCTGTCCCAACTCCCTGTCCCGTTCATCCGAGCCGTTCATCTGAGCAATCGAGGGCTTGGATTCGCAGATGAACATGGATGACTAAGATTTGTTTGGAGTGATATGAAATCTAAGCCCTCAATTGTTCGGATGAACGGCTCGGATGCACGGGACACGGAGTTTGGGACAGCGGATCCGCTAACGCCCCTCACGCCTCGTGTACGCCTCATGCACGCTGTCCGTACCTGGCAGGAGATCTGATCCGGTTAGAATGCCTTGGGCAGACGTAATGCTTCGGTTGACGTCACGTCCAATTCTTCGGCTGACACATCATGCCTGGGTGGTCAACTGTTTTGGGAGTGTTCTCCGATCAATCACGTGATCCTGCAGACAAGGCCTGCTGGGTGGTTGACTATCACCATTAATGGCCTATCAGGCCTCAAGCCGAGCCCCTGATAACCCGAATGCTATTAGATCACCTGCCATCCATTGACGTTGCCTAATCAGCGCTCAGGCGATGGTTGCGCCAATTGCAGATAAGGGTAGCTACCGGGATCCATCGATACGAGCGGTAAGCCCCTTAGGGTACTTTCGAGAGCACCTACCCAGGGCTTATGACCATGCCCATTGCCCGAGCTGTTGGATAGAACTTCACCTCGGTGTTCACCGTACGGGACATCGAGCCAATTACCGCCGAGGGCATAATCCGCATGGCGGGGGCTAAGTCGATATTAACCACATTTGCCTTCGTCACTTTGGACAGGTGACCTGTTGCCTTTCATGTCCCCAAAGGTCAGGGGTGAGCCCCATGGGCTGCGGTGAACCCGGCCGCTACATTGGTTGTCACCAGTCTTTGGGCCGAACGGCAAGCGAGGTTGTGGTTGTTGAGTGGCGGTCTGATGGTGGCTATCGTTGAACACCGGTGTTCGGGTGGGAGCTGCGGTGTTCGGGTGGGTTTCTCGTGTAGGGTTTGGGCCTTTTTTCTTTGGGCTTCATTGTAATATTTAGGCTTTGGCCTCTGGGTGTTGTTGGGCTTGTCGGTGTTTTAATTTCTCCAACTCTTGGTTGGAATCCCCTCCCCAATCTTGATTACCACTTGTCAAGATTTCTCTAATAAACTTGTTGCTGATAAAAAAAAATTAACGGTAGCATGTCGGTGGAATTTTGATACATGTCCTTTCAGAGTACATTGATTTTGACATAAATTTTGATACTCATATTTCAGAACGTATGTGTCCTAAAATCATAATACTCTATCAATTAAGACATGATTGACATGATTTTTTAGGCAGTTTAAGTTGTTGACAATATTTTGTTTTCGAATGCTTCTCTGTATCTAGCAATGGAAGTTGTGAAGTGTGATACACTCCGTTTCAGGAAATTGGTTGAAGAAGAAGCGTACAAGAATTCAATGGATTGGTCGAAATGGGAGGTGTTTTGGGTGGACGAAAGAGTGATTCCACAGACGGATAAAGAGAGCAATTACAAACTTGCCTACGATGCTTTTCTCTCCAAGGTACTCACTCCATCCATATATATAATACTCCAGTAACAACTTCAATTTGGTCATAAAACAAAAATGTCATCACAGACACAAATAAAAGTACACAAATCCAAACATAATATTCAGATTTATACACTTTCATTTGTGGCCGTGACATTTCTTGTTAAAAAATTTCACAAAAATGATTTCACACCACTCAAAGACCTTGCGGGGCATAAAAGGTCTTCAATTTTCTTTTCATTTTTTTTTTTTTGATCGGCTTCAATTTTCTTTTGTTAAGTTTAGAATTCATATATTAACACATATCAAATAAAAAAAAATTTGTATAAAAATTGATTTTTAATAATTTTCTCATTTCAAGCAAGTTTCGCAGTTTGACATTAACATTTTAATTCAATATTCGGGACACATTTGTATCTAAATCATTCGAAGTACGTAGTCGTCACTACAAGAAAATAGGTCATTTCCGGCATTTTGTTTTCCGGCATTTCAACAAATGCCGAAAATGTCACTTTTCCCGGCATTTGTTGAAATGCCAGGGAAAAAAATACCGCCAAAAGTATTATTCCCGGCATTTTTTCCAAAACTGCCGGAAAATGTATTATACTATAAATATTTTTATGTGTCATTTGGTAACCAAATGTGTGCTAGCTCAATTGGTAGCGCATGCGCGCGAGGAGGCAGGGTCGCGGGTTCGATTCTTGGGCAGATCAATTCTCCACAATTTTGCCCGCACACGTGTGCGCCACGCGGGTGTCATGTGGCTGCCATATGGGCGCCACGCGGGCATCAGTTGGCGGCCACGTGGCTTTTTTTTTCCCAAATAGGGTCAAAAGCCCCGGCATTTCTCAAATGCCGCAAATAGTGGCGTCTATTACCGGCATTTGTGGAGACTTTTCCCGGCATTTATTAGCATAAACGACACGTGTATGGATGGCATATGCAATAAATGCCGGTAATGCCCTTTTCCGGCATTTTAGGTGGCTTTTCCGGCATTTGTGCCGGTACTGATGAAATTAGGCGTAGTGCGTCAAAATTACAATAACAAGGAGCTCAGATGCATTGAATAGTTTTGAATCTGTTTGAATCTGTATAGTACAAAACTGCGTACATATGATTGGGGGCTTGTTGTGCTGATCTAAAAACATGACGTCCTCATGTGCGTCCTAAATAAGTTTCATTTCAAAATTGAAAATCAGACTCCTCGCATTGTAAGAGTTAGCAAGTACGACATCCTAGCAGAATACTTAAAATGAAATGGATATTTGATGTAGAACAGTGGCAGCCCAATTCTATGATCAATTGGACCGATCAAAGGTTTGAAGGCTCAAACAGCTCTTAATTGAAAATTGTCAAATTGGGTAATTTATCGACAAACCCAGAATAGGCCCAAATTTGGTGGGCTGAAGCAGAACCGCGTTGGGGTCAATACTCACGACCCTAAGTCGTGACTGATGGTGGATTTCGGCCCAATTCCTTCGTTTAGGCCTTCAATTTCGTTATTTTGTTATTGTAGGAAATATTTAGATTACGAATTACTCTTAGTGTGTGTAATTCCGTTTTCATTGATTTTAGTTGGGAGAGTCTTGGATTTCTTTCTAGTTTTCAATTTTGGGAGTTTCCCCAATTTTTGACATATTTTAATTTTTAGTAATATTTTTAGGGTTTGCTAGGGTTTCCCTATAAAAAGACATGTAATCTCTATTATTCAGCAACTTTTAATCAATTATAAAGAAGAGTTTTGTCTCTTTCTTTTATGAATTCAAGAACACTCGTAGATTCGAGTAACTATCTCATGTGGACTAGTGCGCTAACTAGTCTCTCGTGAATTCCGCTGCGTCAATATTGGAAACTGATCCAAACCCTTCGCGTTGTAAAAGTCAACAGGTACAACATCCGAGCAGAATACTTGAATGAAATGGATATCGAGAACTACCTAATCGAATGAAACTTATTTTAACGTGTGATTTCAAGATCATATGTCACGTTTATTTTTTTCGATAACAGTATACTACTTTAATCTTCTCCCCTTTAAATTTAAATTTTGGCTATTGGAGATAGGATTTGATGTAGATAATTCTTTGTGTACTTCAATCAAATCCTACAAAATATACAAATATTCAAATGAGTACCACATATCACAATATCAATTATATTTCTCATTTAATAAAATATATTTTGTTATCATCAAAATAACTGAGGTTCTATAGAAACCTTTGGGCTAACAATCTCCCCATTTTTGATGATGACAAACCATTAATGATTTTATTCAAATAAAATTCAGAAGTATAATTAGAGCAAAAGAATTTACATACTCCCCCCTAATTGATGCATCCATTGCTTGAGCTTTTCCTCCCCCTCTTGCTTTCACAATATTTCTCCCCCTTTGTCATCAACAAAAAGTAGGATGAAATGTTAGATGCGTTCTGAATACAAAAAATTCTGCATGCAATTCTTCAAACGCATCTAACAGTTCATCATAATCAAGTTCCCCATCAGAATCAATAGAGTTTACCTCATTATCATGTGCCATCATGCATATAACCGCTTGGTCATTATCCTCTTCGGAACTACTGTCATCACTGCTGTTACCCCATGCCGCAAGCATTGCTCTTCTTTTTGCCTGGTTTTTTACACTCATAACAAATTATGGGATCTCTTTTGTTGTTCTCATTTTTTGTTCCATCCCTCTTAAAAAACTTTTTCCGTTTTCTTTTTTCTTTCTCATGAATCTTTTGAATTTCTAGTAAACACAGCTATTTCCTCGTCGCTGCCGCTTGACTCCGAATCATCTATCATCTTTTGAACTCGAAGTGGAACATTTGAGGGCTAAACCCTTCTTTTTATGGCTTTGATTTTCTTCCAAGTTCATGGTGATTTCATGCGTCATTAGCGAACCCAAAAGCTCATCTAAGCTATAATTTGTGAAGTCTTGTTTGGCCTCAGTAATTGCCGTCACTTTTGGTTCCCACTGCTTTGGTAATGACCTGAGAATCTTTCTCACAAGATCAACATTAGAGTAAGGTTTCCCAAGAGATTTCAAGCCGTTGACAATATCAGTAAAGCAAGTAAACATGCTAGAAATGGATTCATCAGGCATCATTTTAAACGATTCATACTTACGAACAAGCATATCGATTTTAGACTCTTTAACCTGACTAGTACCCTCATGCGTGACCTCTAGCTTATCCCATATTTCTTTAGCAAATCACATGCAGATATTCTATTAAATTCTTTAGGGTCTAACGCACAATATAAGAGGTTAATGGCCTTAGCATTCATTTGAATGCCTCTCACATCATTATTATTCCATTCATTTTCCTCTTTTGGAACTACTACCGCATTCACAGTTTTAGTAGGACGATGTGGCCCATTAATAACAATTTTCCATAACTCATAATCTATTGCTTGAATATAGATGCGCATCCTAGCCTTCCAATAATTATAGTTAGACCCGCTAAACAAAGGAGGTCGATTGGTCGATTGGCTTTCAGGAAGGAAAGCACCAAACAGGGTTGCCATAGATCTTACCCTAAGACAATTAAATCAAAAAAAAAGCTCGAGCCGTAGCTCTGATACCACTTGTTGGATCAAGTGCTAACCAACTCATCTAAAAGCAATTGTTATTAGAGGAAGGCACAACTTAATCTTAAAGGGCAGCGCAAAGCCCTGCACTTAGCGGCAATAGGACATGAGGTGCTTCGCAATGCTGCCCATACAGCACCGACGGGTGAAGGCGGTTAGTCCTCCCAATACGCTTGGGTGCTCGAGTACAGGGTGAATGTTGGCCCCCAAAAAGCCAACAATCTCGCTCTGATACCACTTGTTAGGATCAAGCGCTTACCATCTCACCAAAACCCGCAGGTATTAGTGAAGGCGCAACTTTATTTCCTTATTCCTTATCGCGCCAACGGGTCAACTGAGACTTGGCCCACCTAGCCTCCACCCCCTCTAGCACCTGCCCGCAAGCAGCATGTTATCCAGGAGAGTTGAAACCATAACCTTGGCTCTGATACCACTTGTTAGGAGTCTGATCCATCAGAGGTTTTGCCCTTGTACGCGTAGGCCCAATCCATTGGGGAGTATCCATGAAGTCCACCACATCACATGGACCCAATATACATTGAATGACTCATATCCATTTAAAAGGCTAAGCCTTGTAAGTGGTGAGCCATCCAATTGTATATTAAAGACCAACCATTTTTCTATTTATCCGATGTGAGACTTTATCCTTCACACATGTTCTCAACAATCTCCCCCTCATGTGTGAACCATGCATTGGGCCTAGCTCCCCCTCGATCTGATCCACTTGACTCCCCCTTAATTCTTGATCTATCTTTTCAACACCATGTCCTAACCCGGGCTTATTTACCGCACCCACTCCATCGAGAGCCACCATACTCCATGAGAGCCACCTTACTTGTCAGCTAGGTGCCGCACGCACCAGGAATTTTCTCTTGCTCCATCGAGAGTACCCACTCCACCGAAAGCCACCTTGCTGCCGGCCACCTGCCGCACGCATCAGGAATTTTCTTGCTACATCGAGAGTTACAATGGATTTTTCCGTTCCACCGAGAGTCTCTGTGCAAGCCCACGACCATCGATGCTTCCAGAAGAGTCCGCCCTTAGATCGTTAGCCATCGGCTCTAATACCACTTGTTAGGAATCTGATCCGTCAGAAGTTCTGCCCTTGTGCGCATAGGCCCAATCCGTTGAGGAGTATCCATGAAGTCCACCACAGCACATGGACCCAATATACATTGAATGACCCATATCCACTTAAAAGGCTAAGCCTTGTAAGTGGTGAGCCATCCAATTGAATATTAAGGACGAACCATTTTTCTATTTATCCCATGTGGGACTTTATCCTTCACACACTCCTTCTCCTATTTCTAACTTCACATGGTTGATTGTTGCATGTATTCTTGGTTTGATCTTGTATCTCTTGATTATATTGAAAACACGCCTTTTCCTAGAGTTTGATTTGATTTCCTTGATAAATCTTGATATTAGTTGTTGAATCTCCTTTGACACATGATGGATACATTGAATATATTTGAAATGAGAAACTTGTTTGACACGTAGTCACACGCATTGTTGTTCTTGTGGACGTATTTTAATGAAACGTAAGGGACATTTGTTAATACATACACATCGGAAGGGACATTCGTTAATAAATTTGTTTTAATGAACTGAACGAGGACTCTTGGTTGCTAAAAGGTGCGAAATGAACTTGAATTTAAAGTGTAATACTAGAGCCACCACTCGGTGCGTACCTAGGCATGGGTGAACGTGGCCCGTGAAACACGGATAGTTATCGTACCAGTGTATCTGGGCAGGGGTGAACGTGGCCCGTGAAACACGGATTGTCACTGTTACCTAGTGTATTTTGACATGGGTGAACGTGACCCGTGAAACACGGATTGTTATTGTTACCAGTGTATTTGGGCATGGGTGGACGTGGCCCGTGAAACACGGATTAGTATTATTACCAGTATGTCAGGGCATGGGTACACGAGGTCCATGAAACTCGGATTAAGGATCCAAATCCCAATGTTATCGATTAAGGAAGTTGTGAACTACAAAGAGTGGAAATTTGTGAAAGAATTCCAACGTTTTGCTTGTGTGAATCCGTTGTACTTTTAAAGAAGTTTACTCATTGACACAAGGAGTTTTATTAATCCATAGACACTTTGACGATACTAGATTTCCCCACTTGATCATTAGTTGGTTCACTTTTAGACGTAGCTTCGTCTCTTGTTGTTCTCCACGCTCATATCATCCATTTGCATTAGCGATAGTAGAAAGATTTTCTTACTTGGCTAGTGAGCTCACCCTAACAATTTTAAGTACCCCACATGGAGCATGATATGATTGATTGAAGTAGGGCTGCACACCGGCCCGGTAGCCCGCCTAACCCAGCCCATTTTTTTTAGGGCTTGGGATAAATATTTAGGCCCATAGGGCCGGGCTGGATTGAGTTTTTAAGTTTGTTTACTAAATTGGCTGGGTTTGGGAAATTACTTTGAGGCCCAGCCCGGCCCGATTATTTTAACACTACATATATAAATGTTATCGCTCTAAGCTGTTTAGGGTAAAAAATTAGAATATCTCGATGAAGTCAAAAAAGAGGCGCATCTCATCTCTACCTGTTCGATTAGATCTCATGCTCATCTCTTATCACTGATCATCTTTGTCTTCTTTCAACAGTTTTTAATCATTCTTCTTGTCAGCATCTCCTTTAATCTTTTAATTTGTGGCTTGGTGGTCTTCCTTGGTCCCATTTTCTACTCCTAGTCAACTTAATTTTCTTTTTCTAGATTCCTGAACTATCATTGTATATATATTTATGCAAGAACGTTTGTTTGCTTCACCTCTCTTTTAGAAGGAAAGATTATTTAGTATTTTAAGATTGGTTACGGATCCAAAAAAAAAAAAACATTGGTTGATTAATATAAGTTTTTCATGTTTCCAATGCAAAACCTCTATGGCAAGTGAAGGAAATACTGAGAGTACACCTATAATAACAGATGTGGATGGAGACAATGAAGAAAATGGCAGCCAAACTGCCAAACCCAACGGAAAATTATGATCCAGAGCGTGGAAACACTTTGACAAGATCGATACCCATGACAAAACTCAAATTAAGGCCCAGTGTTCGCATTGTAAGGATATTCTTTCTGGTGCCTCTTCAAATGGAACCTCGAATCTTTTGCGCCATATTCCCATTTGCCGTAAGTGTGTCAATTCTGATATTAGGCAAATTTTGCTTACAAATGAAACGTCACTCGATGGCACTTCCACACTAAAAAACTATAAGTTTGACCAAGACGCAGTTCGTAGGGAAATTGGTTTAATGGTTGTTTTCGATGAACGACCATTTACAACTACTGAAGATATAGGTTTTAGGCGTGTGATGGTTGTTGCATGTCCCAATTCAAAATGATAGGTCGAATGACCATAAAAAGGGATGTGATGTCAATGTACTCAAAGGAGAAGGAGAATATGCGAAATTGTTGGCAATGGCACCGGGTCGAATTTGTTTGACTTCGGATACATGGCAATCTATTGTTGAAGATCACTATGTATGTGTGACGGCGCATTTTATTGATGAGGGGTGGAAGCTACAAAAGCAAATTATAAAATTCCAACTTCTCCCACCTCCATATGATGGATTATCCATAGGTGACATAATAGTTTCGTGTATTGTTCATTGGAATATTGAGCACAAAATATTTAGCATCACATTAGACAATGCCAGTGTCAATGATGTTGTGGCAAACAATATTAAAGCACATCTTAGCGCAAAAGGTTTTCTTCCATGTAGTGGCTCATTTTTCCAAGTTAGATGTTGTGCTCACATTTTGAACTTAATTGTGCAAGCTGGTATGAACTCGTTCATGATGTCATCTTGAAAATTTGTCTTGCTATCAAGTATGTGAAACAATCCTCCATGAGGTAACTTTAAGAACATCGCTCAAGGTTTCAATTTGGATAATCGGAAAAAGTTGTGTACTGATTGTCCAACTAGGTGGAATGCTACATATCTCATGATTGAGTCTGCCATTTACTACAAAAGTGTATTTTTACATATGGGGAGGCAAGACTCTAATTTTACTTTGAAGCTCACTGAAGATGAATGGGAAAAGTTGATTGCTATGCACAAAGTTTTGGAAGTCTTTTATAAAGTGACATGCTTATTTTCTGGAACTTTGTATCCTACTGCTAATGTGTACTTTAGAGGGGTGTGGAAGGTGCATACTAGTTTGTTAGAAGTACTAAGAGGCAGAAACAACTTCATGACGGATATGGTGAAAGACATGTATGCTAAATTTAGCAAATATTGGTCTGAATATAGCTTGGTCTTGTCATGTGCTGCCATTCTAGATCCTCGGTACAAAGTTAAGTTAGTGGCATATTGCTACTCTAAGTTATTTGGTGAGGACGGTGAGCAGCGTGTGAATACTATTGTTAGCACTCTTCACAAACTATTTGATGAATACATTTTGAACGCGGTACATCATCCTCTTTGGGAACAAGTAGTGGTTGTGTTATGGGTGCCAATGAAGATAATAGGATGGTAGATGATGGATTTAAAGATTACGACACATTTCAAGGTATGACTTATGGATCACAAGTTTTGAAGTCTCAACTAGACCTTTATTTGGAGGAGCCATGCTTTCCTTTGGAACATAAGATGGACGTTTTAGAGTATTGGAATGAAACTTCTAAGTGATATTCCGATCTTGCAAAAATGACTCGTGATCTTCTAGCAATTCCGGTGTCAACAGTTGCTTCAGAGTCTACCTTTAGTACTGGACGTCGAGTGAAAAGCCCTTTTCAAAATTCTTTGAAACCAAATACTGTCCAAGCTTTAATATGCCTTCAAGATTGGATGCGAGCACAAAATAGAGAAGGTAATTACTATATATATACTCAACTCAACTTGCTTTCGATATCAACTGTTGATCTTTTCAATTTTTTCTTGATTTAGAAAAATTACAATCATCATCAAAAGTTGTTGCTAAAAGTAATGGTTCCAGGTCTTCCAAAAGCGATGAAGATGAAGATGAATTCGAGGTACAACCTATGTAGAGAACACCTTTGAAGTATAGCAATTTGTTAAGAAAACTTTGAAGGTTTTTTTTTCCCTTAAACTACTGTCTTACGGTAATAATTTATTGCTTTCTTCCTTTTATTTTTATTGTGCTCTATAGGATTTGCTGTGAAGAAGTGTGATTTTAAAGGAGAGATACCCACGAGAAGTTTTTGCGTGTTAGAGATTGATGGATATTGGAGAGTTTAATCTTTTTTAGCACTTTAACTTTGGGGTTTTTTGTTAATATTTTCATAAGAACTTAGAATTTTGAGTTTGAGTATGTTATTATGGTTGTGAATTGTTATTATGATTACTATAGTCGATTAATTTATATTTGTAATACCATGCTTTAGAAAAATAAATGGACTTATTGGACGGGCTTGGAAAATTAAAATGTGGGTAAATCACCTGGACACCCCCTGTACTATACGAAATGGAACAAGACACCCCCTAAACTAAATAAACCTACGACGACACCCCCTCAAGTATTTTCCGTTATCCCCGACACCCCTTCCGTTAGCAATCCGTCTAGTTCTGTTAATTTTTTTGGCAAAATACGTTTTTTTCTTCCAAACTTGCCCCCTCTGTATATTATACATGTACATCTTATTACGTGACATTGGACCCATAGTCCCATACATTGGACCATTTTTTCAGGAACAACTCAAAAAAAAAAAATGATTTTTTTTTTAAAACCAGACCCTCTGCCGGCGACCCGCCTTCCGACCTCTCTCTCCATCTTTGGCGACCGCCGCCACCGCCCTAAACACCTCCGCCGTTTCACCTCCCAAACGACGACGCCTCGGACCTCGTCGTTGAAGAAATCGCGCGAGCAGGCCGAGGCCGAGCTGCAACGAATGCGCGACGATCTTGGTCGTCGGATCCACGACGCCGAGTGGGCGGGAACCGGTGACCGCGTCGTCAGGCCGTACGGTGAGGAGCCGGAATACTGAGTCATTGGACCCGTACTTGAGAAGTGTATTCGTGTATGTATCGACCAAGTGTTGGTAGGAGGAGGAATTGATATAATGAGGGTCATAAATGTCTTTCTATTGCATTTTTTAATGGAGTTAGGGTTTTTAAACCTTTTTGATAGTTGAGGGGGTGTCGTCGTAGGTTTATTAGTTTAGGGGGTGTCTTGTTTCATTTCGTATAGTATAGGGGGTGTCTAGGTGATTTACCCTTAAAATGTTAATTGGGCTGGGCTTGGGCATATTAAATGAAGCCGATTATAAACGGACCGGGTTTGGGAATGCTCAAATCTCGTTATTATCTAGTATAAGCCCGGCCCGAACCCGGCCCAGCCTGGTGTATGTGCACCCCTAGATTGAACTGCTTGCATTTGGATTTGGAGAGCTTGCATTGGAGAGTTACCCATTTATCTCATGAACTATTTATTTGAGAGATAGCTGTGTAACTCTATTATTTCATTTCATCTTTGACTCTGTCAATGTGATAACTTTAAACTTATGCATTTATCCTATGGGTACAGGTACCCGGTTGACTTATATGTATGTCTGACTTGACTCGTGTGGAAACTTGGACTTTGACTAAGGAATGTATTGACTTATCTATGAAACGATGTTATTTATTTTTTGTCTAAAATGTGAGGGCGTGACACTCGTTCCAGCATATTAGTTATGCCTATGTAAATCCCCCATAGCTCCGCCTTGTGGCAATTAATCTACCCCTAGCATCCTAGCAGCCACTTGCTTTGTCTATCTCGAAACAGACCTCCAAAACCTGCTTTACGATTACTCTCGTACCAACAACCGTCAGTACTCAATTTTGTTTCCCTGCACACAGAGGGAAGCCAAGAAATTGAATTTTTTTTGTATACCGGACAAGTACCAGTATCACGTGACTGAGTTTACGTGGTGCCCGAACACTACAAGAAATTAGAATAGTAAGGTTCACGGCCACAACTTGGGGAACATGCAAAGGTCTCAAGCCTCATATATCTCACAAGAAGTGATGATATTCCCATGGCTAACAAGAATAAAAGATTCCACATTATCAAAACTTTTTCATTTTCGGTCTTTCCAAATTTGCCACAACATAATTCTAGGAGAAATATTACAGTGTCAAGCGGATACCACATGGCCGTACCCGGCGTACATCTCAGCCGTCCAAAAATGTATTGGACAGTCTGGATTTTAAATAAACTCTTCCAGTAAATCTTTCCCGGAAGAGTGTAGCGGCCGGGCTTACCATGGTCCGTCTGGCCCCCTACCCACTGCGAGATTCACCCCGGTTAACCCTAACCGGCGGTGTAACGCGCTGCTTTCGCTCCAACTTTGTTATTTATAAGCGTGCCCAAAGCGTAGGGCTTACGTCGGAGGTAGCATAATACCGGTAAGACCGGATCGAATCCACAGAGACCGAAGGAATCCGAGCGTGAATATTG
>JAXBDA010004139.1:0-30497 GCA_036023075.1 Gaultheria prostrata | reverse complement strand
CGGGGGTGGCAAGTGCCAACTTCCCCCCGCCCCCCCCCCCCCCACCCCCCTAGCTCCGTCCCTGCACAATTGCACCTTTCTTAGATACTTGACTGTGTAAAATTATAAAATTGATCATGCCCCTGAGTCTCTTGTATTGGCTTCACTTGTAAAGCAGACATACTATTTTCATAATATCTGTAATTCTGTTGCCACTAAAAAATCAGGACAGTCTTGGTGATTTGTGCTTAAATTTTGTCATGATTATCCTTGGCGAAACAAGCGGCCAATTTAAATCTTGAAATCTATAGTTTTCTCCTCCCTAATTTTCAGTTGCATGGGAAATCTTTCATGAGTCTTACCCTTATAGTACTGCCACATGCAGATTTCAGAAGCTTACACTTGCCTGCAATCTTGTAAGTCTTTGGTCCTCATTCAAATTGAAATTGTAGGAATCTGCATTTATCGTGGTTTGCAAGCTCCCAGGAAGACTGGAAACGTTGTACAATTGACTTATAATTCCAAAAGAACATGCTCGTGAGACTGCCAGCGTTGCATGTTTTGTTTTTGTTTCATGCCTTCGAAAATCTCGACCCACTGACTACGGATTTAGCATTTAGTTTACGTCTGCTTAAGGACTTCTGTATGATGGGGGTTTTGGGGAAGAGAAATTTAAAAGTATTGCACATGCCAGACATGCTACACGAGGTTTGCATTTCAAAAGTATTCCCATCATGCTAGATAGGCAAGTACGTTGGAGTAGATTTTCAGTTTCCTCTTCTTTCTGCAGGTTGGAAGCCATTGGTGTAAAGTTGAAAACTGATACGTAAAAAAAATCCCCAATAAAGTTGTGGGAAAAATTCAATTTCTTTGAAATATGTCAACCTTGTTCTACCTAGTTTAATTTTTTTCTGGGTTATTTACAGGGACACCCCCTGTAAGTAAACGTTTTTCACCATACACCCCCTGCAAGAAAAAAAACCTACGACGAGACTCCCTGTATCTATCTAAACTCCTGGACCTTAACTCTGTTAACGGAATGGAGTCAAAAGACATTTGTGTCCTTTAATACATCCCAAGCCATAAAAAAGACCCTCTTCTTCAGCCTTCTAGAGACCACACAACCCCAGTCGTCTTCCTCCTTCCAACGCGCGTGCGTCTTAACCATTGACGACCCACCCATTTACCCAAATGAAGAGGATGAGTGACCCTTAACCTGGCCTTCAAGCTCCGAACTCAAACCGACCCAATCGGTGCCGTGAACCCTCCTCTTTCGAATCAGCTCCAAATTCCTCAACGGCAACACCTCTGTTGTGTCTCCGTCGAGATCTACAAGGTCGGTTTCATCAACAACAACCCTCTCATCGTTACCGTCCGTTTGGGGAAGAAATGTCCCGATGATGCACCTGCACCGCCAGTGTATGCTTTCGATGATCCCGATTTCGGCTAAATTGCCCCTGAAACATACTCCAAAAACTAAACTTCTCTCCGTTTTCGAAGCCGTAATCGCCACCAAAGCACCGGATAATTTGTGGGCAACCGCTGAGCTAGTCTAATATCGATTTTTCGTTCACGAGTGAAGTAGAGTGTGATGACCCACATGATTTCACGCCATCAATGGAGAAAATCGAGTGCTCTGTTTTCTGAGTACAACTAAATTCACTGTCCGAAGCTTCCATGGTCGATTGCTTCACCGCGAACCCATTCCATGTTTTTTTTAGGGTTTTCTCTGTCTAGAGATTTGGAAGAGAGAGAGAGAGAGAAGGAAAAGAGTTGGAATGAATTTTATTAGATGGTCTAGATCGTTAAAGTCGTGAGGCAGAGGTTGCCCAATCAGCTAGTCTGGTTCAGTTCAACTGGGTACCTGCGTAGAGATACAGTATTAAGGAGGAAGGTTTTTAGAAGAACTATAGGGAGGAGGAAAGGGGTAATATTGGAACATCACATGTTTTTTACGCAAATTAGGTCATAATATAACGGTAGGGGGTTACGGAGCTAACAGAAGGGTATTTTGGGATTATTTTAATACTCATAGGGGGTCTCTTCGTAGATTTTTTTCTTGCAGGGGGTCTATGGTGAAAAACGTTAACTTACAGGGGGTGTCCCGGTAAATAACCCTTTTTTTCTCTCTTTATTCTTCGCTGCAAGTCTTGCTATTTTGTGTTTCAAAGTGAGATTTGTCGGGATGCACAAGTCACTAAGGGTCTGAGTTTGCAAACCACGGTAGGAGTGCTGATGACGTCCTTTAAAAGATTGTAAATTTGGATTTGCTAGAACATGGGGAAATTATTGGATAGTTG
Organism: Gaultheria prostrata; assembly: GCA_036023075.1. NCBI lineage: Eukaryota > Viridiplantae > Streptophyta > Magnoliopsida > Ericales > Ericaceae > Gaultheria > Gaultheria prostrata. The sequence goes on along the minus strand of JAXBDA010004139.1, from coordinate 28,218 downwards.
AGTTTAAATTACCTCCTACTCTCCTAATATTTGATCTAATAGCCGTGGCACAGATTCAAGAGGAGAAGGATCAAGTGCCGGTAATTTTTCTTTCCTATATTGTGATAGTGATACATTCTGGCTACCACACTCCCATCAATCATGATCTCTTTTATTTAGTTAACAATACGAGAGTTACCAGAACTGGAGTTGCAAGTGTACATGGAGGTGGAAGAAATCATGCTCTAATTGGGGTCCCCTTTATGTTAATCATTCTGGGAACAGTTGCACTGGGAGGATTGAATGCTACCAGGTAATTGACAATCTGAACATAAAGGATGCCCATTTCTTCTTATGAAGGAAAGAGAGGAGTACCGGTTGGGTTGGGTTTCTTTATATTCACTATCTTTTTTCCTCTCAGGGCTTATAGAAAGCAAAAGGAGAGTTACCCTTCCCACAATCCTTTCCTTCCCTGATGAGAAATACACCAAGGTGATTCATGCAGCCATTTGTCCTTATAGGAAGATATCTATCTATACATTGTGCTGATTCGTCATTCTGAACACATTTTTCGCATGTGATGCTGTTGTCTATAATGTTACTATTTTTTCTCCCCCTATTGTTCTCTTTTCATAGAAGGGTTCGTTTCTATGTTTTAAAACATTTTTATCTTTGAATTTGATGCTATTAGAAGTGTGCATGTAAGTTGTAACTGGAATTGGGTCGAAAAATCTGTACCCCACCTGCATTTATTAGCTTCCATTTGTCCATCTTATCATGTGAACAAAGGTCAAATGAAGGAGAACCTCAAGCGCCTTTTGGTTTTTTTTTTTGTTTCTTGTTTTGAAATCAGCCTTTTTCTTAATGTCACGAAGTGGATCGTTTTCGGGCCAGCAGGCCCCCTGGCCCCAAAGGGCAGCAGGCCTGCTGTGCCCCAGAATGGTCCAGTTTGATGCTTCAATTCCATTCCCCAATTTCATCTCTCAAGTCTCCGTTTGGCCAAGTATAGCTGGCCTTAAATATGTTTTGTACAGGATGATCAAGTATAAGTGCATAACAACCTACGTAATTTACTCTGAAACTAAAAAAAATAAGAGAATTCCGACTCGCCAAGCTTTCTTCATCTTCGTTTTTTAATGCTTAAATGGACCTCAACCCCCTATTATTAGTATTGGCTCATTTTATGAATTTTGGTAGTCTGACCTATGAATTCTTGTAGATTTTTTTTGTCAATCGGTAAATCATCTTATTCATGATAATGTTAAAGATGAAACATCAAGGGAAACTTCCCTACTAATCCAGTTCGGAACAACCTCCTGTCAGATTAGAGGGCAATCCAACGATAGGGCATATTTGGTTATAGCATTAGCCACCCTATTACAATCATGAGGGACAAAATGAAAAGAACAAGAACTAAACTTATTAGCCAAAAATAAAACATCTTTGATGACGACTTCCAGACATGCCTTGACTGGGTAGAGCCCTTGAATCATTTTGAGGACAGTTTGTGTGTCCCCTTCCACCACATAATCCTTCTCCAGACGGCATAAAGGCAAACCCAAAGGACATCCTTCGGCTTCAACTGACTCGGCAGACAAGCAATGTTTAACGGGAGATGCAGCAACCCCCACAACCTCACCCGTGTGATCACGGACCACCATACCCATGCCACCTCTTCGAGTTTTTACGTCAAAAGCCCTGTCCACATTAATCTTTAAGACCCCATGATCTGGAACTTGCCAACATGCTACGCTAGCAGTAGGGTGAGGATTTGTATTAGGCTGATCCTTACGCATGGCCTGCAAAAATGAATTAAACTCCTCGATAGCCTTCTCGATGATGGATGTCTCCGTGTCCCAACTCTGTTTAAATACTCAACTGTTCCTGGCAATCCAGATGTGCCAGCCGATCATAGCAAATAGGCCGGTAGCTTCCTTTCTTTCCTCGCCACTGCGTGCTGCACCTAGACCACCCCAAAAGTCCTTCAACTGAGTGGAAATAGTATTTTCCGGACGCAATCTAAAAGGTGAAAGTAACCAAACCTTCATAGCTCGATCACAGTTGAAAAACATATGGGATGGTGTTTCTTCCGCCAATCCACAAAGAGAGCAAATCGGGTCCACAGGAACTTTCCGTTGAGCTAAAACCATATTAACCGACACATCCATGGAGGCAACGCCAAAGAAACAATTTAATTTTTGTTGGAGCCTTCATTTGCCAAATCCGTTTCCAAAACCCTTTATCCTCAAGCTCTCCACTAGGCTGTGAATTCTTGTAATTCAACCTATGAATTCTTGTGGTCGAAATTTAATAAAATTCATATATAATTTTATACTTCTATGAATTTTTATGGTCTAATCTATGAATTTTATGTCAAAAAGTTGGCGAAGGACAAAAAGAATGGCGCAAAAGTTTTTAAGTTTGTAATGTTGGTTATGAAATTTTTTCGTGTTCAATAAAGAAAGAAGAATCGATAAAGGTTTGATTTGCCATCTTTTGTTTTGTTTGACCCCAACTTATTTATTTTTTGGCCGATCAGGGGAAAAAATCAAACTTTTTTACCTTTTGAGTTCTTCTTGTAAACCAATTGAAAAAATAAATGTTTTGGATCTTGTTGAGATATCAAATTAGCCAAATCTCATATTTTTTGAAATTAACGGCTCGGATCATTCATGCGGAATCTCGAAGTAGACCTCACGAAGCAATCTCTGAGCGATCTTGCGCACAGGTACAAGTGGCAGGGCTCCTTCAAAAAAGTGATGGCTAACAATTGTACAAACCAAAAAGGAACAGATAATCCTTCCGAGACAGAAAAAAGAGAAAAGGAACAGTTCTTGCACTACTTGAGGCTTCAGGGACAAACCATAGAAAGATACTGTATTCTACATATCGCATATCACAGGCACTAAGGGGTGGCAATCTTAACCGAACCGTTGGTTACCTGAATTGTACCGAATTATTTGGTGCAGTTTTTAACCATTTTTTGGTTTTGGTTTTGGTTTTAGCTTTTAAAAAACCAAACGGTTAGGATTTTGGTTTTGGTTTTGGTTTTGGTTTTATATGATTACTGAAGAACCATAACCATAACAAAATTTGTTGCATAATTACATAAATACCCTTGCATAAATAAATATACAAACTTTCCTACATATTTTGGGAAATTTAGAAAGCATAATTTGCAACTGGAAGTTGGAACCATTTTATGTTAAATTCACATTGGGTTTATGTTATTTTGGATTTTTAGTGTGTTCGATATTAAGTTTGTTGGCTTTTATGAATATTTTTTTCGTTGGATATAGAGTTTCGTAGCTTTTTTGGATATTTTTGTTGTTGTATATTATGTGTCTTAACTCTACAAAAGAAGAAGAATGGTTTAATTATCATATCTCGTCACTTCAACATGATAGAGTGCTGCTTTGGTGCATTGAAGACTCAATTTCCTGTCTTGAAACAAATGCCTAAGAGGTTCAGTGTGAAGACCCAAAAATATTTGTCAACCGCTTGCTGCACGATCACAATTTAATAAAGATGCATTACCAAAATGATGTGGTACTGTTCAAGTTTTATATAGCAAAGAGGGCTTGATTTTCAAGAGTAAGCAAGGTAGTAGGAGCACCGGAAGCTCACAACAAGTTAATGTCACTCCTAGTATTGCTAGAAATGACTCGACTTCGTAATTCTATTGCCCGCCAAATCTCGAATAGCCAAAGGCAATAATATGTTGTTATCCACACCTCTAATGTGTCATTTATGATAGACGCTTAAACCTCTGTTATGTAATTTATTGGTTGTATCTGCTGATTTTGAGAAAAATTGAAGGGAAATTCTATAGAACTGCCATAAGACTAGCGATGTTTTACGGGACAGAATGCTGGCCCTTTAAGAAACAGCACGTGAACAAGATAAGTGCAGCGGAAATGAGAATGTTGAGGTGGATGTGTGGTAAGACTAGACGAGATATTATTACAACTGAAATAGTCCGCGAGATGGTAGGTGTAGTACCTATAGAGGAGAAGTTGAGGGAAAATAGGCTTAAGTGGTTTTGGCATGTCTATCGTAGACCAGCGGATGCAATAGTTAAGAGCGCAGATAGGATAGCTATGCATAGCAACGCTCTGGGGAGAGGAAGACCCAAATTGACATTAGATGCGGTAGTGCGCAAGGATTTGAATCTACTAGGGCTAAGTGAGCAAGCAACACTTGATAGAGCTCAATGAAGGAAAAAGATTCATGTGGCCGACCCCAATTGATTTGGGACATAAGGCTCAGCTTTTGGTTTGGTTTGGTTTGGTTTGGTTATCTGCTGATTTTGTGGACAACTTATTTTATTCATGCCATTCATGTTTACTTTTTTCATTTTTAATGAAAACAGGTTGACACAAACATGTTTTCTGTTTTTACTTTCTTTTTAGAAATAACATAAATTGGTGTTCAGCAAATAGAAAATATGACTACCAGTTTCGTTGAAAACCGAACCGATCCTGTAGCCATGATTTTGGTTATGGTTTTGATAAAATGAAAACCGGAGGTTTGGTGTATGAAGTTCGGTTTTGGTTTTACCGATAATATTTGCACCGAATCTAACCATTGCCATATCTACAGCCAGCTTGTTATCTATCTGCTACAACTACCGAATTGAATTTTGTTTGGCGTTGGAGATAGGGATGGGCATGGAGGTGGATCGGGGTTGGGTAATACTATCTCTATCCCCTAACCCCTTTCCCATCCCCATCCCGGTCCCGATTCCCCACAGGATGTTTTCATCTTCCATCCCCGCTCCAAATAGGAAACGGGGATCTCTGCGGGGATTTGGGGATCCAAACATTTTTAAAAAAAAAAACAGAGATTACAACATGAGGAAGTAAATATCATCAAAAGCATAACTCCATAGTTCAAAATAATAAAGATCTCCATAGTTCAAAATAATAAAGATCACAATATAATTCCATAGTCCAAAGCAAAAGTAAAAAAAGATAATTTCATAGTTCGGTAGTTTCAATTAATAAAGATTACAACATTAGGCACCAAACATATCATCAAAAGCATCCTTCCGAATTTCAAACTAGTTGCAGTGAGAGAATTTAGTTAGACGCCAGAGTTTCATAAGTCAAGAATAGATCCCTAGGTATCGGGGATGGGACGGGGTGGGGATGGATCGGGAAACGGATTCTGAGCGAGGATATGCCTGTCCCTGCCTGATCCCTGAATGTTTTTTTAAAAAATTCTTCATATCCTATCCAAGTTCCAAATCGCCGATCCGTTCAGGGCGGGGATCGGATAGAAACGGATTGAATGGAATGGCCATCCCTAGTTGGAGACTTGTTTTGGCCCTATAAATTATGGCCTCTGGATTTAGTTGTTAGCATCTCAAAGAGAGATGAGCGAGAGAGAGTAAGTTTGTAAAGCATTAGTAGGGATGTGAAACTGCATAGTAAAGCTCTCTTCGTGGAGTACCTGATTTAAGGGAACCACGTAAAATACTCTGTGTTATTTATATGTGTGTTTATTTGATCTTTGGGGCACAACATGTACTTCAATCTTTGTTATCTGTAACCAGTTCCGTAATTACTGTTATCGTTAATCAAACTATAGTCTGAAAATAGTCGATTGTACTGCATTTTTTCCAACAGCAAATGATTCACGAGTGCTTCTTGAATGTGCGAATAATCCGGCAATGCAATTCCTCAGGCCACCTTTAGGTAAAACATTGTATCGCAGTTGAAGATTCTAACCGTAGCTATAATTTAAAGGGTTTTCTTTTATCTTACATTACATCCAACCAAAAAAAAAAGGCAAAACATCAATTGGCCATAAGGGCATTCTGAGATTCGGACCCTGTGCACTTTCCTTGACTGAACACAGGCAAACAAGGAGCACCAGTCATCACATTTTGCTTAAACTCGGAATACATTATATATAATATTATATAGATATCTTGACCAAAAAAAAATTTGGTTGCCCCATCCTAGGGTTTGTTGGGCTCACTCCTGGGCCAGCCTTGTGTACAATTAATGTTGCTTTTACTATAAAAGCAGGCAAATCCTCATTCCAACAGAACATGATATTAGTTGGGAGGAAAAACAAAACAAAAAATAAATTAGAAGAGTGACTAGAACGACTTCACAAATGCTTGGGGGAAGAATCGAGAAAAGATCGAGTTTTTGGCTCTTATAAGCAACGAATATAGACCATAGCAGGGGATGTGAACCACAGCCAGGCAAAAGTACCTGTAGGCGTTGATGAACACCCAGAATCAGTCATGGTTATATAAATGTAACCATAATGTTGCAATTATTGGAGAAAAACTATTTACCACAAAGGCGCCCATGGCGTCGCAAGCTCCAGGAAAGGGTACGGCCACCTGGTAGAAATTTCAGAGGAAGCAGCGTTCTTTTAACCAAAATCCAGATAAAAGAAGTGAATTTATTCTAAAAATTGGTGTCAAGAAGGGAAACCAGAGTAGAAGATTACATTGAATAACCACAGGCATGAATGACCCACTGGAAAATAACATAGCAGCAGCTCCATAGCACGAAATATGCTAATCGAAACCAGGGAAATGGCTGCCAAGCAAAGATATTTTCATCAAAGAAGTGGAAGCCATGAAGAGTTGCTACCTTGAGTTCATAACGCAGTCTGTTTCCCAGTTGTTAACGGTGTGAGGATACTCACAAGGCTATTAACAGCGGTATCAAGAAGAAGAAAAACAGCATTTAGCGTGTGCATGGACCCCATCAACTGCAGTCATTAGATGGTGTTATTATAATAGTATAAACAGGATGCCCAAGAAATAACAAATCATTAGAAAAAGTAGTTCAAATTTAAAAAGGACCGATGGAATGTATATTCCAAAATTACTGACAGAACATAAATGATTAAAATGAACGGTGATCGTCATAAAGCATGTCAATTTCCTCATTGCAACATGTTACATTCAGGAAGAACTGAATTCTAAGCACAAGAACGTACCGACAAGTAGAAGGAGATCAAAGTCTGTCATACATACCGGGGAAGTACGGGATTAGGATTTCCCATGAGTTGGACAGTAGACAGTGTTACAGCAGCACTTAAACCATCGGAATAATATCATGATAGATTTTCTGACCAGCAGCAGAAACGAGGGGGCGCCCAGGCCCCTGCCCAACTCCAAATATTCGCAATAATTGTACTAGTTTTTTAGGTTAATTCGAAAGTTTTATATGGGATGAGCCCCTGTGAGTCCCTTGGGTGCCTACTTTTCAGGTTCAATTCCTTCTCTTCGTCAAACTTAGCAAGTGACAACATATACTTGTACAATTTAATTTTTGGTTTTAATGTAGAAATTACATGTGGTTAGGGCCCCAGCTAAGTTCAAAGCCTGCGTCCGCTATGTTTCTAACAAAAGATCTTCGCGGAATAGAGCTCACCAAACCAACTTCACAGGCAACAATATGTCTTGGACCGATTGGGATCTACTGAATATGAGATGATTATTGATGGAAAATAAAAGGAAACGGAATTTCAGATTCCCATCAAGTCGGCTCTGTTTGGACTTTGGATGGAAGGAGTGAAAGACAAAGGAATCAGGCATCGTATGGACAATGGATATAATTCCAGTCCTGTTTTTGATTCTTATCTATGAGGAAACTACTTCACAATAAACGATGTTCCATTTTTGGTCCATCCACAAATTTGTAATCCACATGGCATACATATCATGGAGAATGAATGACGAAGTGTCATGATTCAGTTATTCGCATGGAGAACGAATATTGATGAAGAAGACATGTTAACAAGTGCTGCTGTTTGCTTCCTGAGAAAACAAAATAGGAAATGAAGAGCAAGAATCTCACCAGGTTCAGTTCAAGATGCACATTCGGTAGAAATGGGAGAATAATACACCAAAACACAAGGTCCGTGATGATAACAGCACCTGCACAAGTCTATTCACGGAAAGATGGTAAGATTCATCAGTCACAGATTTTCCTCCATTATTAGGGGAAGATGGTTAATGAAGTACTCGGTTCAGTCCAAACAAAAATAAGTACTGGGTTGTAATAGACTTGACCTGATATGAAGCTTGCATAAGGTATCCCCAGAAACCAGCTCTTTGTTGGATTGCCTCTTGGTTATGGTGGCTTTGCAACTTGATATGGGTTCCCCTTGTTTCTTTTTCCCTGAAAATAGCCGCGGCACTTGTTGGTATACTACCCTCTTCAACATCGCTTGTTATAAACTCTTCACTTTCCCCATTAATATTGGTAGGAGGGTTTTTTGAGTAGTACACCATGCATCCATGTGCAGATACAATTGTCCCTAACTACACGACAGAGATAAGACACAAGCATTATGTGAAGATGTACATTGAACCTCGATTCGACGACAAAACCCAAACCCTTCTTAACTTAACATTATAGTGGAGAATCTTATTGCTAGATATACGATAACCACAGGTCATTATGGAAGCAACTTAACCACCAAAATGGAAAGAAAAAAATACTAGTAAGTTAAACTCGGGTGTCTTAAGTGCTTGACTTACGCCGAAATAGATAATAACCAAAGTAAAGGTCCACCTGCAGGTCAATAATAAGATAGAAAGTAAGATTAAGTGATAGTCAGATTTAATGCAAAGAGTAAAACATGCACAAGAAACTAATCCATTCAGAATGTCGAAAGAGGCATTGTTGGCAATAAATCAACTGATGGTTGTAAGTGTTGATTGTATACACCCCACCTTTACCAGGTCAATGAAGCAACATACAGAGGATATGTAAGGATAAGGAATTTTCTGGTGCACATGGTGGTTGTAAAATCTTGAAGAGGAAAACGGGGGCAAGAATTTACTTTGGAGAGACTACTCCGGGGGGGGGGGGGGGGGGGGTGTTGTATATTTGAGCATTAATTCCTTACAGAACTTAGTTGGGAACAGAAATCCGTTTTTAGGTTCTTGGGGAAGTAATGCTAAATGTAGAGTAGAGTTTTGCAATTGGCCTTTGTTAACCTTAAATGTAAGGAATTGGTTTGATTGAATGATATGATGGTCAAAAAGAGAGGAGAAAGAAAGGAAGGAAGGAAGGAAGGAACTACTAATACATACTCAGTGTAATAAACCAAAACAGAAGGGTCATCAACAATGATATCCCAGGCTAGGAAACCAGAGGTGATGAGAAAGGCGGTGAAACGTAGCCCCAAGAGGTATACAGGGTGGAGGCCTTGCCAACAACTGGTCCAGAGTTGGGTGGAGCTGACATGGCCCTTTGGATTTGGGGTACTGGTGGTGGTAGTAGTAGAAGACACCACGAGAAGACTCTCGTACAAAGTCCTCTCATTGTTGCAATTATTTCCGGCACCCTCCTTCCTCCATATCACGTAGAGGGCGCCAACAAATGAGACACCCACTATCCCAAAACACACGAAATCATACCAGTACACAACCAGTCCCATTTTTATCAAAGAGCACCCTTCTCTCTCTCTCTCTCTCTCTCTCTCTCTCTCTCTCTCTCTCTCGTTCCAGATGATGAGGAGGAGCAAAATCGGGATAATTTTGTTGCAGCCCAGCTTATGATCCTATAAGTGGATGGGTATTACTGACTTACTGTTAGTAGTATTATAATGTTGTCTATTTTTTTGAGACTTGACTATTGTTATTATCATTATTATTATAATAATAATAGTAACCAATTAATGTCTCGAAGATGATTGTAGCTGCTTCTAGTGTTTGATGATATGTCATATGAGGGGCCTTGCTGGTAGTTTTGACTGACTGGTTGCGCCTTGTTAGCTAACTTCACCAACCCTTCCAAAGAAAATTCAGCTGTTGTGCTAAGCTTTTGGCCTTGTGATTCGGGCGCCAAGTTCTTTGCATACACCAACATTTTAAGAAAACTGTGGGGAAATCTCAGTCAAGTAAATGGTGGACAAAAGTTGCATTTCACTACACCTGCTAAAAAATAAATAAAAAATTCCTGGCTTGGCAAAGCTCTCTGTTTAAAGAACAAAATCAACCCAGCTCTACGCCTTTACGCGTCTCTCTTATTTATTTATTTTTTATCAACCGTGTCTCTTTTTTTTCTTTTCTTTTTTTTTATCAACCGTGTGAATCTTATTTGATGCAATGTTTTTTGCATTATCATTCAAGGGTGTGCCATCACCAAACTGGGTTTGGGACTAGTTTATTAATAGCATCTACGTCTTACAATCACTTCAGAATTTTTCGTCAAACTGCTCTCTTTTGATAAACATATTGCCAAAGTACTCCTGTTTTCAAACTATTAGTAAAAATACTCCTTAACGCGATCCTTCATCGCGTTTTGCTATGCCACATGGGGAAACGCGATGGTCGGTTGCGCTAGGGCTTAAAACACAGAAAACGCAATTGGTGATCGTGCAAGATTATAAGAAACGCAATGGAGAGATGAAGAACAGCAAGCAGATGGAGAGAGAGAGAGAGACACACACACACACACAAAGAGAGAGAGTACGTACGGATGAGACAGGTGGTGACGGTGGCTGGATTCTTCACCGACGGTGGCCTGAGAATCGTAAAGATCGCCTGAAGGGGAACGTAGAAGTGTGAGAATGAAAAGCAGCGAACATTGGAAGCGTTTTCTGTGTTTTAAGCCCTAACGCAATCGACCATCGCGTTTCCCCATGTGGCATAGTAAAACGCGATGAAGGATCGCGTTAAGGAGTAAAACGCGATGAAGGATCACGTTAAGGAGTATTTTTACAACTAGTTTGAAAACAGGAGTATTTTGGCAATATGTTTGTCAAAAGAGAGCAGTTTGACGAAAAATTCATCACTTCATAATCAGTAGATTAGTACTGTGGGCAGAAACTTAAAACATTGGACACGTAAATAAATACAATGATTTTGTGGGATTCCCAGGTGTTTTAGAACATGTACGACAAGTTATTGGTTTCTACTATTTGGCACTAAAATATGTGTTGCCTAATTGTGAATTGAAACTATTGGTGAGGAGGCATCAGGGATTTGATTATGGATTAAGTAGCAATTCCCTCAAGAAACTATGAGTATTGGCCACTCAAAGTGTTTAAGATTCTACAACCAGAATGGACCTTGCAACCCCTCTCTCTTACATTTACCATTGACATATGACAGGATAAACACTAGCTACTCTCTATTGACTCGAAAATAAAGCCAAGCAATTGTGAACCCACCATCAATGCAAAAGTAGATCTATAAAGAATATAGGGTTAGTTTTACTCATCAAATTTTTAATTATTCAAGGTTTTATAATTCAGAACACGCCAAACGCTCATTTTTCGAGAGGGTGAATAAACTTTGTGTTGAATACGAAGCATCATTTATACTAGATAACGTCATAACGACAATATGACAACAGTGCGGTAACGCAATTTGGCTCCCATGACTGCTCAGAAACTACCAGCACTTCAAAGACGGCATGGAATTGATGAGCATTGGCCCAAGGCCAGCAGGTCTCTTATTTGGCTACAGTGAGCAACCACACAGACACCACCTTGATTTCTCCTTCGACAACAATGTTAACAGCCAGACAACTGCTTCTTCTCTGACTACACGAGGAACACCAGTTTGATATCTCACGAGATAGAGAATCCCAAATGCTGCTGGCAAAACAGAGGCAACATTTAAGGGAGAAATATGCAAAACCTTTGGAGTAACAGAATGTCTTCTCAGATCCCAAACGCTGCCTGATGTTTTGGCATGCCTTTTCAAAAGGACCCGATGCCTCGGATGCCTTTTAAAACAGACCGACAAGGGCTGCAAATAACAATTGATTAATGATTAACCAATGTTGGCCTTCTCTTATGTTCATTTCTTCTCAGCAACAACATTATCCCTCTAATTGATGTCCTATTTGGGTGTTGTATCTTTTCTGGGTGAAGTTTACCTCGAACTATAGCTGTGCTGCATAGTGACAATGAAAAACAATAGCGTCAAATGAACAGGAAGAAACTTGAATCCATCTAAAACGTCGAACATACATATGATCCAAAGCCACGACTGTTAGACATAGGTCATGGAAAAGGAAGGTCAAAACTACTACTTTTTTTTTCCTTTTGGGAAGGGGGTACAGGGGTGGTGTTTCGAGATTATGGCAGAGCATCCAAAATTTGAAAGTAACGCTAACTTACTAACTCTTCTGGTATCTAACCATGTTAAACAAATGTGTTAGCTACTTTAAACGTAAAAATGGGAAAAATATTATGCAATTTTAGATTGTATTCCTGCCACAAATTTTGAAAAAGACAAGTTCCACGTCACGCTCTCAAGAGTTCTACCTTCAAACTCATTTGACTCCTCACTTCAAGCATGAATTTCTACCTTCAATCTCGTTTTATTCCTGGCTTCTAGTTTTGATGATATGTGTGCACACTTTAAGCATGTGAAAGTTAAACTTGTGACAAGCATAGGTCGAACATTAACATCCTATATGAAAAAAGTTAAAAACATGTGTATTATTCACACTTTAGTATTTTGGGTACACAAGTTCCAGACCAATGCATCAGAAAAGAAAACAGAAAGCGTGACAGAGACAGAATATGCTCTCTACTGGAATTACAAAGTCAGGCAGATGAATTGGTGTCGGCCAAAAAAGAAAAAAAACTGAGTTTACCACACATAGCATCTACAGTAAAGTTCTTGTTGTGCTTCATTGTTTGCTCAGTGAGATCTTGAATGTGGATTAACCATAAGAGAGAGACGGGAAGGAAATCATGTAGGGTTTTATACATGTTTAAATTATACTCAATAGTCAATACTGATGAAAATAATTCATCAAAAATATACAGTGCAACAAGTGTTCGCTGTGACTAACTCAGTTAAGATCAAGAACTTGACAGTAGATTAATACCTTTGGAGAATGCTTACCGTGTGGAACAGTAGAGCACTGGCGGGAAGAGGTTCCGGGCAGAGGGCAATGGCGAACGCATGCCTCAATGACAGTCGCGAGAGGTCCTTGAGAAGCCGGTGGAATTGATAAGCGTTGGGGAGAGGTGCGCACTGCTTCAATTGGGAGGTGTGGGGGTTGGGATTTGATTCGTTTTGCATTTGGATGCTGTTCAGGAACGGTGTAGATCAAAGGCTGCGTTTTGGGATTTGGGTGACATTAGGAAACAGTGCAGAAGGGAAGCATTGTTTGTTACTTACTCCAAATGTTTTGGAGATTATTTTTGGACGGAAAATGTGTGGGAAACAGGGAAACATTTTAGGGCCCTTTGTTTTTTTGAAGTAATTGTAGATACTTTAACAAAACTCACTAGATTTTTTTTTTTTCCTGATATCATTTACTGCCAAACACCAGAAACCAAGTACAGAAACACAAAGCCTCTGGGACAACCCCCAGACCAGGCCGCAAACACTAAAACCCAAAAAACAAGAGAACACCCCACACTTGAAAGTTGAAACAACAAAAGAAGCAAAAACATTCCTTCCTAGTTATCTTCTCCTGGGCTTATCTAGAATGTCAAAGGAAATATTCGACGGCTCACACAGCCTTATTCTCCACAAAGTTAGGCATGCACTTCCAAGAGCTCACTCTAGCTCTAATATTAGACTCCAAAGCAGCTATCACGCCCTTCTCATCCAGCTCAGCCCTTCAAAACACTATGGAATTTTGTTCAAGCCAAATATATAAAAGAGAAGCTGAAAAATTCGTTCAAGCCAAATATATAAAAGAGAAGCTGCAAAAGCAGTTTTATACAGCTCAGTAGCCAATCAATCGCAAAGGAACCTCGAATCCTGGATTGCAATGTGCAATGACCAGCAATTTGAAATATCTCCACAAGGAATAACGCAAAATAAAGCAACACCAAATGTGGTGGAGAGGCACCAACCTGAAACAACACTTGATAGCGTTCAACTTAGAAAGCTACAACTGAATCGACCAACTGATAAAGTTAGTTTCTCTGCTTTTGTAACTGCATCAAAAGGGAGAGGTTTGAAACTCCGAGATGGACCATAGAAATGGGGAAAGACATCTGAGCCATCTACAGCTTCATAAACCAGTCCTTCACCAAGCTGAGATAGAATGCAAGCCAAAGGACGTAGTTAAGCCCTGAGGACAATCAATCACAGAACACCAGGGTAGGGCATATCTGAAGAAATGTTTTCACCTCCATCAGTATTGCCTTCCATTTTTTGGCAACTAGGGGGAGTAGTATGTTAAGCTCTTCTAGTGTAGGCATACAGTTATGTAATTACTCTAAAGAAGGCTAACAGAATTTTACAATGCCATCAACTTGCTAACCTCAACATAGCTTGCTACCAAATGTTACGAGATCCCAAACTAGTTTCCCATTCTCAGTAAATTATTTTGAATGGTTCGTCGAAGATTCAGAGGTGAACATAACACCCTTCATAGCTGTAACCTAACGTATATGAAGGTAACAACTAGGAAAAACACTCACAAATCAGATCTGTCAAGCTTTGGTAACTGCAACTATAAGCACTCAAAGCTTATCAAAAAAAACTATAAGCACTCAAAAACATTAAATGCTTCTCCTGGCCTCTATGAACAGGCCCTGCTACTACAAGAGGTCACCAGATTCTTTTTAAGTCACATCGAAGTTTTTCATCGTTGCTATGCCATCCTATTTCACAATCAACCAAGAACAGATATCTTTATCAATCATCAAGATATATACCTTTTCAGCGTCAATTTGGAGCAGGTAAAGGTCCCTGTTAGTGTCTAGAAAGAAGTTCTGCAAAGTTGACTGCACCTGCAATTGCAAAAGGCAGTAAGCATTTTATGATGAGTGGGATTTTTCCCTTCAGAACATCTGAAGGCACTTCTTTAGTAGAATCAACTCACGACAAAGCCAAAGTATTCTGTTCAATGTGTTCATCACTTCATCTACATAACAAAACACATCAGTTTTTGAATCTTATGTTATAAATAAACTTCATTTATATAACAAAACACATCAGTTTTTTTGATTTTTTTCCCTCTAAATATGTATATTTGTTTCATCTGAAAACAAAACAAAACAAAGATAAGTGTATATATATATTTTTAATTTTTTGAAAACAGAACAAATACACCTAATAAAAGTGAAACAAAAAATCTAAACTTTTTTGAGCAGATAAACACATTTAGAACAAATAAACCACTTTAAAACAAACACACTTAAATTTTGGAAAACAAAACAAATACACCTAATAAAAATTTGAAAATAAAACACCCCCATATAACAAATACACTCTCTTTCTCTGGCCCTGTGCATGACTGGAAAACCTTTCTCCCCCTTTTCTCATACCGATCAGCTCTCTCTCCCTCCCTTCCTTCTCCGGCCAATCCCTCTCTCTCCCTCCCTTCCTTCAACTCTCTGTTCCATCACCCCAAGAAATCTTCTCCTCCTCTGGTGGCAGCAACGGCAACGTCTTTTTCTGCCGTAACCCCAGCAAGTACCACTAAAACCCCCAAAAGAAACGGACCAAACTGATCAGAATTGAAAACCCAACTGGGATTAATACGAGTAGTACTAGTACTACAACTATAAATAATTCTAGTGTTCCGCAACCACTTGTACTCTTTCAAGAACTATGTGGTCATGCTGACGAAAATATGGTCTTCTTGTTTGAACTATTGACCACCAAAATCTGGGGAGTAATACAGCCAGCTATCTCTATAAAATCCAAAATATTGAATTAAGTTCTCTATTCATCCAGTGAAAGAGAGAATTAGTTTGAATAACAGGAGACGAAGAGAGAAGGGTCATGGGTTAAAGAAGTGGCACAAACTACATAACTGAGATATATAGATGGGGGATAACTAACCTGATGGAGGTTACTAAGATGGAAATAACCAGTGGTCTTGTCAAGCTCACCCCCGAAAGTAGAACCATTCCTCTGTAGCGCCTCCCACTCCTCGGCGGTGCTGATCCTGTACACAAAGAATTCTTCTCCTTCTTTATTCACTTCCTCCTGCTTCTTTGCTGCTGCTGCCGCCGCCGCCATACTTTTGATTCTTTCCCAATCTCCCTTCCCACTCTCTCGAATTTGAAAGAAAACAGAAAGAGGTTCTCCTATCCTATCTTTTGCTGTTAATTTATAGTAGTGTTACTGTACTCTTGTTTTCGTCTTTATCTAATTCTTTTTCCGCGATTGTTAGTTTTGCATTAAATTGTTTGAGTTCCGTGATTCATTCTGATGCGATCAATTACAAAAATATAAAATTATGACCAAAATTTGAACAAACACATCCAAAAAATGCAAAAAGTTCAAAAAGTGACAAACAAATTATATGAAACAACCCTTGGACGGAGCAAGAATTTGAGATCCCCACTATTTACCTAGCCGGGCCTTGTTTGGATGGAGAAACTTGAGAGAATCACACTCTCCAAAAAAGCAGCTAGAACCCTAGAGTGCACGCCCAAGACCATAGAAGAATTAAAACTTAGAACAAGAAGAACAATTCGAACCAACACTCATATAGGAGAAAACCACCGGAACTTTTAATTTCATCATTTCACTCTCTACAAGGATACATAAAATGACTCAAACACTACTAGAATTTACAGGACTCTCCAATCATACATCTAGTCAAGTACACGATCCTAGACAATGTTACATTCATGAATGATCCTCAGACTCCATACATGAATATTACTAAAGACTCTTGAATGACTCTTGAACTACATTCATGTACCAAACCAAGTACATGAACCATGTGTGAATATACTTAATTAAACTAATAAAGTTAGCACAACTTTCAACAGATAATGAGAGGGGCATCAATTTTGGGCTTGAATCCCGGACTCAGTAGTCCATTCTTGATTTGGGTACATTTAAAAGGGCTGGATAAGTTATATTCAATGTTTAATACCCCTAAACCCCCTACACCCTTATACTATTCCCCCGGACTCTATTATCAATTAGAGGCGACGTTTTGGAAAAAATAATCTACTTGGATTAATTTTTTTCCCTAATCAAAAAATTTCGCCATTGATTCGTTTTGCGTTGATTTTTTGTGAGTTATTGATTCGCCTTGACAAGAGATAACCAAACTTTAAGTTTTGAGAATAAAGATAAAAATAATCCAATAATCTAAAAAAAAATGGTTGGATTGGATTATTTTTGTCTTTAGCGAACTTCTTAAAAATTTGGATTATTTTTTGTGGCGACCCAGATTTTTTTCCTGAGATCTCTGGCCCTCAGATCCTAGCTCGGGTACCGGATTTGTGAGTTCTCCAGCAACTGTGACTACGGTGAGACAAAGAGATGTCGGGCTCCGAATGCTGATATATTTCCGTCATCTTCCTCCAGCTACAACCTAGTGGATTAGTGGTTTCTATCATCATTGTTGTACAGTTTTTGTGGCTTTTTATATTTTTCAATGTTTTCTTGTATTTCTCGGACTGGTAGGGTCATTTTTTAGTCTAATAATATAAGTTTATGTTTGTGGTTAAAAAAATCAATGCAAAACTAATAAATGTGAAACTTTTTTAAATAAAGACAAAAAAATAATGCAAATGATTTTTTTGCCAAAACACCTTTGTACCCCGGATGAGTAGTGGCGGCTCTAGGATTTTTACACAGGTCATTCAAAAATTACATTAACTCTACTAGCTCTATTAACTAGTCATGTATACCCAAAAAAAATTTTATATTAGTCTGAATTGAATAATGAGACCAAATAATATGAAAATATGTAAGATATATGTAACAATTGCATGTTCTTGGCAAATTCTCTTTTTTAAGCCAAGCAAAATTAAACCGGCACATAAATACATTAGTTTTTATCGTAGGAAATTTTCTGACGAATAGGTTCACACAGATTTTTTTTTTGACTTATACTCTTTTTTTTTTTTAGATATAGAGTTGATTGTTATTTAGAGAAAATCCAGAGCATGATATTGATACGAATAGATACTTTTTGCTCTCTCTATTTTTTTAATTTTTGTCATCAGGAGTAGGTACTTTTTGTTTGAGCTAATATATTAGATATTCAATTGTGAATTTCTTGGATTGATGGATATTCACAGTATAGGATTATGTGTTCAAACAAACTCGAGATAAAATTATTAAATGTAATGTAAAATATAGTAAAAGAGTTTAGATTGTTTAATTGACCATCTATAGGAAGCTATGGAGCCTCTTATGGCTTGTAATTGGGTTCTTTGCATTTGATTATTCTCATGGAGAAAGGGATCAGACCAAGTAGCCACGCATCTGTAGATATAACGTTTACCGGATTGATAGATGCTCTCTGATCCCAGCCTTCTTTTGAAAACAAAGCACTACATAATACAAAGATCATAAGGGCTACGATACACGTACGAACTCGAGCCATGATACACCGTTGTTTGTAGTCGAGCATGCGTTTTCTAGGATCCCCAAGTTTAGGATTCAGTCCCTAAAATGTGTGCCTATATATAGTATCTAAAAGAATGAATATACATTAATAAGGGTAAATTTGGGTTTATTTGAATTTAAGAATGAAAACATAATCCCCAAAAGTGACCAGAACGAAAACATAAGTTCCGATGTAACCGTGGACCAATATTTAAGTGCCCCCAACTTTTAAGCATACATTTTAAGAGCCACTTAATCTTTTTAAGTAATATAAAATATAGTTATAAAACTTACGTAATCATTTATTACTTAATTCATTCAGTTTTAAGTGTTAAATCTGTGTTATCAAACGATGCCTTACTCTTTGTGATGAATTTTTGGGCAACCATTCGTGTTGGTTTGGACAATTATTGTTGGCCTGATTATTATTTTGATAAATTTGCTCTTATGGGCTCTTGTATATGTTACGGCAAGTTTGTAAATTTTTGAGCCCAATAATACAAATAAATTAATAAGCCTGGCCAATTAATATTTCCAATCAAAACCATTGATTTTATCTATTCATGAAAAGATTTCATAAAATCTCACATTTTTTCATAAAATCCATTGACGAACAACCTTTGATAATGAAATGATTTGGTTTGATTTTGCATAGTTTAGAAACCTTTGACCTTGTTGCTTTTTAGTTTTGAAATCGGTTTTTCTCAATTATTACCCATATTTCTCTCTAATTATTATTTACATTTTAAAATATTATTCTCATTTATCTCTATTTCTCACTAATTATTATCATTTATTTTCAAATCATTACCTTTATTTTTTCATCCAATCATTACCCAAGAATCAAAATTCAATACCCAAACTTAACACAACCGAAATGTTCGATTTTATTCGGGAAAATGCCAAAGTGGACCGATTTCACCCCAACAGGAGTTTACATTCTCTCTTTCTAATGTTGAATGTGTATTTGGTATCTCAGAGACCAGGAGCCCTCGTCTCCAAATGGCTGCTTCTTCTTCAATTGTAAAACCAGGAGGCGCCCTGATTCGTCTTTACTCTCAGCTCAAAGACTTCCAGCTTGTCGGGTCGACTTCAATTCCCGCTTCTAGTCCTAAGTTTAGACACGCCCAATGTCTTTCTCTTCTTAACCTCACACCCAAACCTACAAGAAATGCGTCTCTTCTTCCTATAATCAGAGCCCAGGGCTCTCCAGGTATGTAAACACACACACATACACAGATACCTATTATATCATTCCAATCTCTCATGTTCCTTGAGTCTTTTGTTAAACACGTTTTCTTGATTGTATGTAGACTATTTCCCGGATGCAAATTTTTACAAAGTGGAGGCGATTTTGAGGTGTTGAGATCACTATTTCCATGTCCTATTGTATTTCTTCATGTTTTTATTTTACCTTATTTCTCTTTTAGTGTGTCTTAAAATTCCACTCAATTGAGTTTTGGCATGTCTAATTCTTTTTGCTGTTTCTGTTTGTTCTGCTTGTGAATTTCCGACAACAATCTAGACCCTGGCGAATCCCACAGGTTTCATCGGTAAGAGCTACTCAATCATGACCCTTATGCTTACGTGGTTGCTTTGCTAATCTTAGAGCATCTAGAGATAATTTCATGAATACAACCAAGTAACAGTAAGCGCATAGGCATTGATACTCCTCTTTGACTTCCAGGATGGGTAACCTAAACTCTACCACTAAATACTCAGTTAAACCAACCGTCTCTCAACGTATCCTTTACCACCACCATTGTATTGCTTTCTCTACTTGCACGAAGTACACTTTAATATGGATGTGATTGAACTGAAATCTGCGGAAAAGGGAAAAATGGCACCTAATTACGCAATTAGGAAGAAATTTCTATTAAGTCCTAAATTTGCCTTCTTGGCTCTATAGTCATTTCTTTTCAACACTGTTTGTAGCATTATGTCGTGAACACCGTCATTGTAAAAATTGAGTCCGCATGACAAAGTTGGATTGGAAGGTAGGTAGGACACAGGAGCTTGATTATCAAACTGTGCAGTGATTGTATGTCCCCATGCACAGTTGCTTAGACTATATGCCCTCCATACTATGACATAGTGCTCATCTCCAAAGCGTTGTTGCCAATGATGCATGGATAGACTCAGTGTTTTAAAAGGCTCTAGCCGTACCAAGGGACCATGGTCTCCTAGAGCCTAGGCACAAGGAGAGGAGCGTGCCTCATCAATGTGAGGCACAAGGTATAAATAAATAAATAGAATTCTCTAATATAGGCATTTTTAACATAATAAATACTCTAAGTCTAACATACTGAATGTGCAAATAGCCAAATACAAACATCCATAAAAAGGTGATTTATTAATGTTTTGATGTGGAGACACAATAAATAAATTGCGGTAATCAAAAATTGAATCATGCACCTGCTGCTCGTTTGTTGAAGCCAGAGTTAATTATCAAAGCCTTTTAATTTGGAGGGTTTTATTGAGTGTTTCAGCTTATAATACCTTATGAATCAATGGATGAGATGATATCTAAAACAGATCTCGAAAAAGTCACCGAGGTACTGGCCTCAAGTTCGCTTTAAGAATTGTGCCTCCTCTCAAGGTATTTGAGGCACTATGGTTGCGCCTCGCTTCGGCTCAGCTCTTTAGAACACTGGATAGATATTCAAGCAGATTAGCAGTCAAAGTTGTGTCATTTTTACAACTAGAAGGGTATAATAGTGGGAAATGGGAAGCACGATTTTGAACATCTTAATGATGCTGGCATCAGTTTCATAGAAGGTGCCAGAACCTAGATGCCACGAGTAGCATTAATTCAGAATCTTGCCAAGTTAAGAATGATTAATGATTAATACCCCTTATCACATGAGGTTGCAAGCCCTGTTCATATTTGTTAAAGCATCCAACTCAAAACCAATTGGCAATGAGTGGAGAGGCTGCCAGGTTCATATACTAGCTTTGGAGGTTATAATTAACCGATGTGGAACAAATTCCAACAATATTGACACAATTGGTACCATGAACCATCATTTAAAATGCACCAACTTGGCTGCTCACCAATTTCTTCTAAGAACAACCTTTCGGTTTTGTTTTGAACTTGTGGAAAAGAGAGGATAATTTAAAAAAATTCCCTTCTTTTGCTTGCTTTGAGAGAGAGAAGAACAGAAATTGGCAAAATAGAGTTCAATGCACATTGCACAGTGTAATTTTCCAAACAGAGTGTTAATATTTAGCTTGCCTGAAATTTGAAGCAGACAAGCAATGTTTTTCATTTATCAACATATGCACCTAACCACAATCAATAATTTCAATCATGCCTGGTTGGTGGTTGCAACCTATCTAACTTGTCATTTGACACCCTTTGGGCAATTATGGGATGGCAACCTATCGGCTTATATAACTCTTTGATCCCCAAAGTGTTGACTGCGTCTCATTTTAGTCCCCAATGTATTACTTGGAGAAATTTAGTCCCCAACGTTCAAAATTTGTACCAATCCAGTCCCCAACCCAAACTCCGTTAACCTTTTCTGTCAAATTGAGGGGCAAAGACGTCATTTAGCTCAAAAAATTACAATCCCACTCCGGCAAGCCCATCTCTAGCGACCACCACAGCCCCCTATTCACCTTTCGGCCAAACTCCCGACCCTCCTCTCAATGTTACCGTCGCTGGTCTCATCATCCACCATCACCACCGTCGGGTCCCCCTTCTCTCCAACCATAACAACTCAAAACTCCCAAAACAAACTGATCGACAACAACAAAATCAACACAATTAATTTATATTTCCATAAAACTAATCACATCCATGAATGCCTCACAAATCATAACCCCATCAATGGGCTGTCTCCAGTAAAGCAATTGAAGGCTTTAATTTCTTACGGTACCCATCGAAATTACGATCCCAGTAAAAAATCATCCATATGTATAAATGCGTATAGATATATCTATATGTACGTATAGATAGGACTACAATTCTACTATTTTCAAAAACAAAAATGAAATTAGAGCCCAGGCATTCAAACGGAAGGCTGTGTGAAACCAGGCAGAGCGAGACCCAGCTTAGGTCTCCTTTTGCACAACCCAAACGCTTGAAGACTCTGTCCTGTCGATTTTGCAACGGCATATGCGGCAGCTGTTGTTGAATGGTAAAAGTCGAGAACTGATAGAAGTATTTTATGATGGGTGGACGTGAACAGCAATGGCGAAGGAGGGCATTGTGGGTTGCGGCGGCGGCGGAAGGTGAGTGAGAGAGGCCCTGGTCTTTCTCTTGAACCCTAGAGAGAAAAAACTGGTTGTGGTGGTGAAGGGGAGAGAGAGAGGAGAGAATGGTCGGGGTATTACTACTACCCGCCGTAGCAAAGCAATGACAACCTTGCCCCTCGTTTTGGCAGAAAATGTTAACGGGGAGTCGGGGACTGACTTGGGGATTTGATTGGTACAAATTTTAAATGTTGGGGACTAAATTTTTCCAATTGATACTTTGGGGACCAAAAGAAACGCGGTCAATACTTTGGGGACCAAAATGGTAAATAAGCCCAACCTATCCATAGCATGTTACCTGATTGAGTTATAGCTAATAATATTAGTCCGACCTGTGTGAAGATGGTTCAGTTTTCCGAGGTGGTTGGTTTCAATTTGTCCGATCAGTATAATTTTGATCGCTATGTTTAAATATTTACTAGTGTAAGTTTGGACTGAGCATTGGATTTACGGGCTAATCATCAAAGTTTTCTGATATTTGAAACCACGAACGTGCTGATAAGGTACCAAGCCAAAGGTAGGCTTTGTACCTTGTTCTTAGGATGTCAGTGACTCTGCAAGTTATGAGGTCATGCTTTTGTCTTGTGGCTTGCATTTGTTGTGGTTTGGCATCTTAATGATGTTTGGACATCAAAATAGGAGAGGTTATTTGGTTGAATGTGAGATCTCACCGCTTGAGATGTTGACAATAAAGTTCATGAACTTGACCAAAACATACACATCATTTCTTAAATGTCCTTTTCCTACTTGGCCTTGTTTTGTCTCCTTTGACTCCTATCTATCAATCTGGCACAAAAGGAAAATGGGATACAAAACAAGTCTCGTAGGACAAAAGGTTTGGGTCGAAACCTACTGGCATGTGTTGTTTCTGACTTGATGTATCATTTGTAAAATATGCAGGCCCTGCTGAAAATGGGAATTCGCGGTGTTACGGTATCTGATGTTAAAGGTTTTGGTGCCCAGGGGGGTTTGACGGAAAGGCAGGCAGGTGCGTGATTGTCTCATTGATACCCCGAAGGTTTCTGTGTTAACAAATATTCTTCTCTTGTCATTCCCCTTTACAAGTCCATTTTCACTACAACTACTTCCAGAACGTGGATTTAAACAAGTTTTTTTCCTTTTTTGGTCCATTATTGAAATGTGAAGTGTACTTTTCCTTTTTTGGATGTTCTCTGAAAGTCATATAGGACAATTATTGGTTATACAGTTTAGTTAACATGGTTTCCTTGCTTATATCTCCATTCTCAACAGGCTCTGAATTTTCTGAAGATAATTTCTTGGCTAAAGTTAAGTTGGAGATTGTGGTGAGCAAGGAGCAGGTATAAATACTATGAAGGCCCTAAGAGCATCCTCAATGGCCTACCGAAATTGGATAACCAAAA
Organism: Gaultheria prostrata; assembly: GCA_036023075.1. NCBI lineage: Eukaryota > Viridiplantae > Streptophyta > Magnoliopsida > Ericales > Ericaceae > Gaultheria > Gaultheria prostrata. The sequence continues at coordinate 4,323 of JAXBDA010004139.1, read as the reverse complement.
GCTGCCACATCACCTTTTGGTTATCCATTTAGAGGTTGCTATGAAGAGTTTGAACACAACAAACAAAAGTAATTTTATTGATTACAAGCACTTGTTCAACTAACTTGTGTACGACAACACACACTATCACTCACAAAGGATGACTCTCTCACACAAGAGTTAGTACACACACAATCTAGGAAGACACTTTAACTTTGGACACAAACTCGTTAGTACGTGGACACCTCACACTTAGAGTCTCACTCACTTGCTTGGAGTATCCCTTACTTGCATTCTCTCTTTGCATACACACAAATGAAGACTTCATCCTTATAGGAAGCGAAGGATGCTTCTAGATAAGACAACTCAATACTTCTCAAAGCTTCTAGGTAAACTCCCATGGGTCTATCATATTCCGGAACGCTCTAGTAGAACCCGGAACCTTCTAGCATGTTCTAGTATACTCCACAACATTCCAAACGAGCCCGGAAGACTCTAGCATAGTCTAGAAGATTCCAGAAGATTCTAGCACAGTCCAAATGTTTTTGGAAATATCCGGAAGTTTCTTGTGACACCCGAAAGACTCCGGAAAGCTCAAGGTGGTGTTTAACATGCTAAAGTTAGCAATATCAAGTCCCACATTGGTGTTTTTTGTCCATAATAAAAACAATGGACCCCCATCACTTTTTCAAACTTAGATAACCAAAACTTGCCACATCACTTTTGAACTACAAAAAATAGTTTTTGAAACTGTTATGTAATACTATACTTTTTTGAAAACTTTTTTTAAAACAAAACAGTTTTTGGTGAAAGCAATTTTTCAAAAACTGTTTAAAATTTTAGTGTAATGATGAGAGTACTCGATTGAGCATGCGTGGAGTCCACCAAATTTTATTACTGGCAAAAGGTTGCTAGTTTTGGTTATCCAAGGGCCAAAATTTGGTTAATTGCAAAGAGATTGCTAAATTTGGTTATTCCAACGTGAGCATTTTTTTGAACAAACATTGCTACCTTTAGCAACCTTCTAGTTTTGGTTTGGCCACTGAGGATGCTCTAAGAGGTCTTTCTCAAGTTGTTTTGTGAACTATATGCCGAAACTCTGAACTTATTTATTAATTTTTCCTTGTCTATAAGTGAAGTTTTCTTGCAAATTACTATTGGTGAAAGTAGAACTGGCTATGTATGGGAGTTATCACCTGTCGAATGCATCACTTCATATTGTCTTAGGTTGAAGCTGTAATAGACAAGATCATTGAAGTGACAAGAACAGGAGAGATCGGGGACGGCAAAATTTTTTGTGAGATTTGAGGCTCCTTTCTCTTACAGCTTTTATTTAGTTTATTACTAAATTTTGAATTCTTGTGATTACTTTTTTCACTATCTTTAGAATGCAATCCATGATTTACTGTTACTCAAGATTTCTTACTTTGTTAAACTTTGTAATAGGGCAATATAAGTGTAATGCATGCATATTTTCTCAAGGACAAGGCTATGTAGAAACTCGTAATCTTTTAACAAATAGCACCAAAGAAGCCGATAACAAAAAAAAAATAGCACCAAAGAAATTTGAATAATAAATTACTGCTTTTTGGTATGGAAATTTCTTTTTTCTTGGCAGAGATGTTTTGATTGGTTTCTAAGAGGTTCTTCGTAGATTAGAACTTGGACAAATTGTAATGAGGTTTACATATTTTTTGCAGTGGTGCCAGTATCAGATGTAATAAGGGTTCGCACTGGTAAGTTATTGCAGGTTCCCATTTTCTTTTACTGTTTATTTGTTTGCAAAATATCGTTTTCTGAACGATTCGTATGTTTTTAGGAATGTGTATACTCTAATTTTTAAATCTGGAGCCATTATCAGCATTGCATTTTTCAGGTGAGCGGGGAGAAAGCGCTGAGAGGATGGCAGGAGGACGAGCTGATATGTCCTCTCCGGTGCAAAATTAGAGCATCTCGTCTAGATGGAGAGGGTATTACCGGCCCTAGTTTCTTTCAGTGTTATTATGGTGGTGTTGGAAAAATAAAAGGACTAAGCAAGTAGCCTCTGTCTCTGTTTGTTACTAGTATAATAAACAAGTTTTGAAAACATAGTTCCTAAAGTTGCTTACCTTACCTTTTCCACTGTAATCATCACCATAGAAGTGTCTACAGTTGAGTTAAAAATGTTAAGAGGAGTTAAGGTTATGCCTGGTATTACAGACTTTTACCTTGGGATTAAAAAAAAACAACGTTTTGAGGATGAGGGAGAAGACTGAAGAGGGAAGCAATGATGGGGTGGCCATGGCAGTTGAGATGGGAGAGGAGGTTTTGCAGGAGAGAGAAATGGCGAGAGCAGCCGACTTTGAGGATACGGGAGTGGAAGGTGGAAGAGGAGTGCTGGAAATTGGGGTGGCAAGAGCAGCTAAGTCGAAGATTTCGTTAGCGGTCTGATTGGGAAGATATGAGCTTTTGGATTTGAATGGGGATCCGGCTAGAGCAAAATAAGTAATTCACGCAACAGATTTACACAACTATAGCACTTGCTCTAATTACGTGAATTAGAGCAACTTTTGAATGCATATACTAATCAAAACTAATTGTGAATTTCGTGAATTGCTCTAATTGGATACATCAACAGACCTAAGCACTTAGTTCAGGTAATTTGAAAATAAAGACAAATTACTTGAATTAGAGCAACTTTTAGATCTGTTGCGCGTATATTAGATCTATAGTTGTGTAGGTCTGTTAATGTATTTTATTTTCACCTTTAGGTGGTGGTGTGTATCAGGTTATGTCTTTGATCCATGTGAGAGATAAGAGTGTGTTTGTGGTGGCTACATCCGTGCGAGCTTTGGCTCCGTTCCCTGGTGATGGTGTTGGTGGTGATGGGGCAATGTTTGTGTGCAGGTGGTTGAGTATCCAGTTATGGTTGACTGATGTGTGTCGTCTGTCGTTGAATGGGCTTCATCCGGCCAGCGGCTATGTCTCTGTTAAAGTTCTTTTTTTTTTGGTTATTTCTTATCTTTTGGATGACTGATCTGTGTCGGTGAAATGGGTTCGATCCTGACAGCGGTTATTCGTCGGGTTTACGCTCATTGTGAACCGTTTTGTGCACAGCAGCTGCTGTGCAAGGGACGCACAGCAGCATCCCCGCCTCCTGACATTTGGGGGGGTTATTTGGGGTATGATTGGAGATCGGCTTGGTACTTGTGGAGTTGTTTTGCCTTGGATTGTTGTTTGTTGGATACAGCGTTTCGACATTTTGCTTGCTGGGGTTCGGCGGTTTTGAGATGGGGTGGATTGGTAACAGTTTAGTTCGGTGTGGTTCCTTTTTTTTTTTTTGTTTTGGTAAAAATTATTTAGACCTCCTCATCTATCACTCTTCCACACATACAGTTCCTCATCTTTAAAACTTATCAACCGTACCCCCTTCATTTTTTAACCCGTATGACTTACCACCATTCCATAACTACTCCATCCAATTTTTTAACAGATTTTGAGGTTTCCCATCAAAACCTAAAATTTTAACCTGTATCACTGAAGTCGAAAATCCCAAAATTGCTTGACGATTCAAACCAAAAAACACCAATCTATGTTCTGGACATTGATTTAGATTTATATATATATATATATACAAGGAGCTTCCAATAAGGGCCCCTTATTGAACTTACCATAAGGACCTTCCATTTCCGGATCAAATTTTGACGATCCAAACCGCTATAGCGTTTTTATCGAAAACTGATCAGATCAAGCCCTTCCGGGTATTTTTTTCTATGATTTCTCGCGGGAGCCCTTAAAAACACATTTTAAAAACATTGAGCGGTTTGGATCGTCAAAATTAGGTCCAGAAACACGGAAATTGGGTTGGTCCTTACGGTAAAATTCAATAAGGACCCTTTATTAGAAGGGGATCCATATATACATACAAGGAGCTTCCAATAAGGATCCCTTATTGAACTTACCATGAGGACCTCCCATTTCCGGATCAAATTTTGACGATCCAAACCGCTCAATATTTTTAAAATGTGTTTTTAAGGGCCCCCGCGAGAAATCATAAAAAAAAATAAAAATTACCCGGAAGGGCTTGATCCGATCAGTTTTCGATAAAAACGCTAGGATCGTCAAAATTTGGTCCGGAAACACGAAAATTGGCTAGGTCCTTATGGTAAAGTTCAATAAGGGGCTCTTATTGGAAGTTGATCATATATATATATATATATATATAATAAGGGAGCTCGGTGTTTGAAATCCCTATATTTTCGACCATTGGATCATAATTCAAGGGCCCAGATTGTTGAGGAAGTGTTTAAGGGTTGAGATTTGGCCTGTGAGTGTAGACTCAATATCCACTGTTGGATGCCTTCA
>JAXBDA010004138.1:0-30501 GCA_036023075.1 Gaultheria prostrata | reverse complement strand
CCCCCCGCGCGCACACAAGGAGCAATGACACAGAATATTGCACGTTAGTCCACACCACCTAAAGCAAACCACCCAAAACCTCGCAAAAGGAAACCCACTATCAGCAACAGCTTAGAGGAAAGTTTAGAGAGATTAATCCAACCAGACTACCACTACATATGACTGTCAAATGCTTTTCAAAAAAAACATATGACTGTCAAACTTGTTAGCACTAGGAAGAAGACTCTCAACTGAAAGAGAAAATTGAGGAAACAACTCAGAGATGACTAGATGAGTATCTGGTGCAGGTGTGTGTCCAAGCGTTAGGACTCTGGCCTTCCTAAAATGAAGTCTTAGGATATCGGATAAGTGTCTAAAAGTTTATTATGGGTACGGGGGCACATCCTAAACACATGTTTCACTTGTACAATATGCAGTATTGATCTACTAAAACTCAACTGGAATGTTTCATTAGCCAATTCGAGCTTCTTTTTCCTCGAATAAAGTAAAATTAGAAGATCTAAGTGTCTATATTGGGTGTGGGTGTCGGACATATATCCAACGCCCTAATCCATATCATTCCATCCGACACAGGTACTTTAAGGATAATAGAAGAGTCCCTCTAAGAGCATATGTATCTCCCTCGCCACATGGCTCTGTAGGCTGATTTAGCGTGCCAAAAGTGTAAAAGTGCATGGCATCAGTCTCGCTATTGGCTGTGTCAAATTACATTAATGCTATGCTTACACCCTTTCGGTTACATACTGGGTTACACCCTATCCGGATGTCTAACATGTGTCCCCTCTCTCTCCTTAACTTTCTCTCTCTCCTACACGTGTCAAACATCCGAATAGGGTGTAACCCAGTGTGTAACCCAAAGGGTGTAAGCATAGCATTACTCGTCAAATTAATATTTGCTACATGGCCTCAGTAAGAAACGCGAGGCACTGTTCCCTCGTCATGGAATAAAATATTACTACCAACAAAGAACAAACTCATCTAGCTTCTATACTTCAAGCTGAGCTGGAGTTTTTTTTTTTTTTTTCAAGTTCACTTATTTTCTACGGTTAGAATAAAGAGTCTGATGCAGTAAACACTGTCAAAGTGACTAGCTAAAGTAATAAAGTGGATTTTTAAGGTGTAATTTGGTCCAAAATTTAAAGAGACTGATGCGGATGCTCTTACACTGCCAAAGAGATATTGGGAATATTTCACGCCGATAGTTGCAATTTGGATGATTGATCACTTGGAAGAAACTCTTCTGCTTTTTTGTTCTCTGAGAAGAAGTTTCAAGTGGAGTAACTAATATGGCTAAATGATGACTCCCCGACCTTGTTTGGTTTTGGTTTTGGGTTTTGGTTTTTGAGTAATGATTGGAGGGAGAAATGAGAGTAATAATTGAAAATATAGGGTAATGATTGGAAAGAGAGAGAGAGAAATGAGTATAATATTTGAAAATAGGGGTATTAATTGGAGGGAATGTGAGTAATAATTGAGTAATAATTGAGAAAAACCGATCTCGAAACCCAAAACGAACAAGGTCTCCCTGGTTTATGCTATGGTATTCGTACATATTGATTTTGATTCTTAGGAGTAAAATGAAATACTAGTTTTACTGAGTGAGGTATTTGAGTCATTCCGGTTTCTTGTACTCCCACTATTTATAAATCAGTAATGTGCGTATTAGGGTTAATTTAACACCCTAAACACTTTGTTCTCTTGTAATTGAGGACAAGACTAAGAGGTAATGTTCACCCTGCGACAATCTTTTGATGTAAGCACTTTGTTTCATGATTTCCCTCATTTTGGTTTTGATAAACCGACTAAAGAGCTATATTTTTGCTACGTTCACAGATAAAGGGAAACTTTACATGTGGGGCAATGCCAAGGATTCTCAATTAGGTATTCCTGGGCTGCCAAAAGTGCAACCTTTTCCTGTGTAAGTTCAGTTCCTAATGGAGGCTGCCAGAAGACTGCAACTGTTTCCTGTTGAAGTTAAGTTTCTAATGGAGGATGATGGTTTGGGGACTCATCACGTGCTCTCTGTCGCAATTGGTGCATCTCATGTAATCTGTTCGGTTTCGAGGTTAAGGTTGCAAAAGAGAGTAGTGCATTTTTTTGGCATGTGGTGTGGAGCTATCTTATTTTAAAAGTTACACGGGATGGATGGTTTAGTTTGGATTGACTTCACAAGTAGAAGTGAAGATGAGATTCGCAAATACTTTATGTTGATGTTTATGGAGCATATGAAGGATAAAGCAAACTCTTTAGCAACCATTCTGAGTGCTGCTATGCTTCTGAAGTAGTATGTCTTAGGGGAAGTCAAACCTGCACAGACAGGGGCGGAGCCAGGATTTTTAATAAGGGGGGTCAAAATTTGAACTATGCGCGATTCACCAAGGGAGATCAATAGTGAAGTCATGGAGTTTTTTTTGGCAGAGAGAGAGAGAGAGCATAGAAACCCGGAGACATTTGGGGATTTTGTGCCAAGGGCCTATTTTGCCCCCTTAGTTTTCTAAGTACCAAACCTTTTAAATAGATTGGGGCAAATAGGAGGTGTAAAGTTGGGTCAAAATAACAAAAATTTGGGTAAAATTAGAACCATCCCTACAAAAAATTTGGGGTCAGTGGGGTCAACTGACCCCATTTGCCTCTGGTTCCCTCCGCCCCTGTGCAAAGAGAATCGAGAATGCAGTCTTCGATACTCTGAACAAGGGGTTTCGTACTGGTGACATATACTCCAAAGAAAACATGTGTAAATGTTTTTTCGATGATCTATTTTGGCCTATAAGGATTTGGCAACCATCTGATTTGGCGTATGTAAATGATGTTATGAGCTTCAATCTACTTAGTGGCAAACTGAATATGAATATGTAATTACGGAGGATGTTAGAGCATCACGTGACGATGCCGTTTACCCAATAATTTTTCCATTTGGTTATAAATGAGCCGCATGAAACGTTTTTAAGGTGGACCACATATAAATTGCACACGATAACAGAAGAACAACCATCTGATTTCAAACCACATTTTGCAAGTCGTACTATAAAACTGACATGATTCGGCCCATTATAAGGACTATTGGATTAAAGCCTGTCTAGTGACAACCTTTCAGCCCAACAGGCTAACGACCTATCAAGCCCGTATGTTCAGCCCACCACACTCATAATCCATCTGCTTAATATAAGTTGACATTGCCGCACTAGGGTAGGGCTGCAAATGAACCGAGCAGCTTGTGGCTTGGCTCGGCTCGGTTCAAGTCATTTAGTTATCGAACCGAGCTTGAACTTGAATTTTAGGCTCATTAAGTAAATTACATTGACTTGAAATGAGCCGAGCTCGATTTTTGGCTCATTTACACCCCTGAAGGGCCTAAACACACACGACAAAGAAAACTAAATTTATTAAACAGGTAGTACAAATGGTTATAAACCCAGCCAATGCTTTAGCATTAATTAATTACTTTAATTAAAAAGTTGACAGATGGGCCCATGAAGGTTCCATGGTGTAGTGGTTAGCACTCTGGACTTTGAATCCAGCGACCTGGGTTCGAATCCCGGTGGGACCTTCCGTTATTTCAGTTCTTTTTGGCTTATTTTGTACTTAAGTCAAAACTTCCTTGTTTGGAACATGTTTTAGAAACATGTTTTGGAAACAAACTCAAAAAAGTGGTGGGACTCACTTTTTTTTTCTCTAACTTTTTAATCATTACTCTCATTTCTCACTCTATCTCTCTCCTCCTTTTTTCTTTCTCCACAATTATTACTCTCATTTCTCTCTCTACCTTTTTCCAAATTTTTCAAAAACACTTCTCCAAAACACAAACCAAACAAAGAGTTTCTTTCTTTTCTACTATACTGTTTGCGCGGCCTCCTTTGGCAAAAAAATATAAATCAATTTTTTGGTTTATTTATTTTGTTTTTATTCAAAAAAAATTATAAATGTTAGTTTTACGTCAAATTTTTGTGGTTTATTGGTTCTTCTCAACGAGATGAATCTAAAAAGTCTAAAATCTTGGTCAAAACTAAATTTTTCTTGAATAAAACAAAAAATACATGGTTTATTGGATTAATTTTGGCTTTATTCAAAAAAAATTAAATTTTACCATAATTTCATACTTTTTAGATTCTTTTCATCGAGATGAACCAATAAACCACCAAAAATTGGCGCAAACTATAACAAATGCAAATTTTTTTTTGAATAAGGACAAAACAAATAAACCAAAAAAACCAGTTTTTGGTTTATTTTGGCAAAGGAGGTTAGTGCATGTTTATTATCCCTTGTAAACTGTCCCACTTCTTTTCAATTTGGCTGAGAGTAGCATAAAGGTTTATTAAATGACAATATTTGTCAAAAATTATCTACTCCCTCCGTCCCATTTTCCTAGTCTCACTTGGGGATTCCAACTTTTAAGGGGACATAATGATTACACCAAAAAATGCTCAATTTTTCACTTATACCCTCTCAAAAAAGTGATTTGATTGATGAAAGTAGTAGTACTTTAATTTAAAAAAAGGGTAATAATAAAACTTTATTAAATTTCTATTGCTTATTTTGAAAAGTGGATTAACATTTCGGGACGTCCCAAAAAGAAATACTGGACTATGAAAATTGGGGATTTGGGAATCCCGTAGTGCGCTTCTGCACTACAGGGTTGTAAAGCGGTAAAAACTACGTCGTTTTGGTTGTGCAAAGGTTTTGAATCACAATATTTTCTTTCTCTTGGGATTATGTCAAGTTTAATATATATTACTATTTTTATTTTTTTGTGGGCCTTTTATAAATCTAGAAAATTATTAGTGACTTTAAATTTGTACAGGAAAACATTAGCTAATAAAATTCATCTATGTTGGAGAAATACTAGTTTTTACAAAGTGTCTTAGGCACAGACATTCACTAGTACTATTGTAGGTGTATTTTTGTGAGAAACCCCCTAAATATAACAAGTGGCATAATTTAGAATTTCTAAACACAATTGGCAATTTTCACATCTTGACTCATATCCTTATACACTTTAACCCCTTCTCATCACGAATGTGCATTAGTTTTACAAAACCGAAGGAAGCCCAAAAATCAAGAAGTTTAAAAATGTGTTTAATTGTAGACTTTTTGTTTTAAGAACAAGGTTTTAGGGGGGGGGGGGGGGGGGGACTTCTACTCCTAAAATAAAAAAACAAATCAGCCCCAATCTAAAATAAGCGACTTTTATATATGTTCACATATAGAAGAAATCAAAAATCAAATTTGATTTTGAAGAAAATAAACAACCACTTAAAAATGCTCACATTTTGGAATTCAACAAATAAAACTAGGTTAAAATGACGTAGTTTTGAGGGAATAAGTAATGGTGTTCTCTTTGAACACAAAAAAGTGACGTAGTTTTGGCCGCCCTACAATCCTGTAGTGCGGAGGCACATTACGGGATCCCCGAATCCGAAAATTGGACGGAGGGAGTGTTTAAGAAAACATGAAAAAAAATGTTTCCGAAGTATAAAATAAATAAAATACGAAAACAAGTTACTAGGAGTACTTCTTTGTTCGGAAAAATGTTTTGCTTTTTATACGGAAAAGTGGACTGATTTTTTTTTTTTTTTGAAAGTAAAATGGGTTTGCAGAAAACCGTGTTGGAATTGTTTTAGAAAATCATAACCACCCGAAATAACACGGAGGTTCACCCTACTTAAAAGAATGTGAACAAAAGTCTCTCTCATGTTGGTTGAAATAGTGTGGACCCACCATAAAAGTGATGTCATAGTTACAAAAAAGTGTGTTGTAGAAGTAAGCATGACAACAATTTGTATGGGTTCCATATTACTTCAACCAATAGGACAGAGAGTTTTGTTTAGCCTTTTTTAAGGAGGGTGAACAAAATTATACTCGAATAACGTGTAGAAGTCCTACGACATTTTTTCTGACTTTTTGATGATGTAGTTCAACCTTATGCCTTAAAAGGGAGAAGTTCAAATTAATCAAAATACTCCCAAACCTAGGCAAATACTCCCTCCGTCCCAAAATTTTGGTACACTTTCACTTTTTCCATTCATTTTTCAATTGTCTATATCTTTCAATTTATAATATTTTTTAAGATTTCAAAAAAATTATTTAATAAAACTAATTGAGATATATCAAATAAGATCCATATTGTATATATAAAAGTCTTATATATTGCAAAATATAAATCTTTTTTTCATCAAGTTAAAATAGTAACATGGGCTAAAATTTTGGGACGGAGGAAGCATTATGCAGCCATCCCATTCTTAGACAGGCTGTTGACATATGACTGGTCAGATGATGATCATTAATGCAGACCGTCTAGAGGGGCCAGTGATCAAGTTCTAAATCAACCCGCGGGTTGGCAAAGTGGTACACCTAACAAACAAACGGGAGAGACGGTAAATTCAAAACATCTTAGATGCTATCAATTTCATTCCTTTGAGATTAATCCAAATGGAGCTCTGCTTTGATTTTAATTAACGTCTCACTAATGGACGGTTAAAATTGGTTCTGAAAATTAGTCGTAGCACACATGAGCTAGCCCGGACATGAGTTATCAAAAATCAATTTGAAGGTACACTAGCAATAAAATTTTGTTTGCAGGGACCGTACAACTGTACAAGGCACCCACATAACACAAACTTGTCCTCGAGTGGAGTTTCATTGTATTTGCCCCTTGATGGCCGACTTATAAGATGTTTTACGACAATTGACATGCGAATTTTCATTGTATTTGATTCTCATTGTTTTCAAGACAGATGCGGATATCGATATTCAATCAACCTAAATATTGTATGTGTTTCATTTAATGTGGCTATGACAAATTCGTTAATTTGACACATATTTCGAAATCACATGGACTTTACGGTGCAATCATGTGTACAAAGTTTTCATTTGCACAATAACTCAAGTGAACGGCTAATACGTTTTCGTTCAATCCATATAGACCAATCCACCAACAATTGAGTGCAATTCAATCATTCTAACTTTGCCATCCTGCGGAACTCGATTGTGCATGTTCTACCACTCTTTACTCCGTTTCCGGTCTCACCACGGGGTCGGAGTCTTTACGACTCAAGTTTAGAAGACTACTACTATGCCCGATTCTAATCGTTCATTTCCCTACCGATTTTTATCTCTAACCAAAAAATTAGGGGGAGACCCATTACACAGAACAATCCAATTCAATCAATCTAGCTATGCCCTCTTACGAACTCAATTGTGTGTTGTACCACTCTTTACTCCGCTTCCGGTTTCACCACGGGTTCAAGTCTTTACAACTCAAGCTTAGGAGAAGACTACTACGTCCGACTCTCATCGTTCATTTCTCTACCAAATTTTGTTTGAAGAAGTAAAAACGTGACGGATCTCTCTAACCAAAAAGTTATGGTGGGCCCCATTACACAGTACAATCCAACTCAATTTCTGTACCCCAATCAGTTTGGGCTTGAATTCTGGGGGTGTGTTTTTTTTAAAAAGGGTGACCAGACGAAAGAATTGTTGAACCCGAAAGGGTCATGGGTGGGGCCAACCAGCAACCACTTCAGTGGCTAAAAAGCGGTAGGATGTCGTCCTTCGCCTTCCATAAATTGCCTGTTCGACAGGGAAGCAAATTTAATTGAAGAGCAACTTGGCAACTTGGCACCCCTGTCATCTCAACTTGGCCAAATGGTCAAATTCAACCTAAGTGTTACTCTCTTCTTTCGGATTTGTTTGTCCTTCGTTATATTGTAATCGGATAAAAAAAATTAGTGATATCTTTAAATTGATAAATAATTATATATTTAGTATAAATATTGTTTGATAGATCTCGATTAATTTTATAAGATAATATTTTTAAAATTACATAAAACATTATAAATTATAAATTATAAGTTATAATCATTTGAAAGATGGCACGAACTTCAGAAATAGACTTATAAATCTGGACGGAGGGAGTATTATTGTGAACCCGATGGCTAAAGTGATATTGATAGAAATGGGCTGTATTTCAGACGTTTTCTATTTATAACTCGACAATTTTTTGGGCTCGGACAGCAAGACATCTCAAAGTTTTGGAGTGAATGATTTACTTTTGATTGGATCAGGAAGGGACAAAATTGAAGTGCGAGTTAGCTGGCACATGTAACCATAGAATGCGAGTGTGGCACTATTTCATAAAATTGAAGACTGAAAAACAAAATGAAAAATTGAGTACTTCTAATATGTGAATTTTCAGTTAAAAGTTATTTTCATGTAGAGAAGGCCGTGGAGTACACATTCTTCCAACTTTTGGCCTTCATATTTTTGCAATTGCAATGAAGTACTAAAATATATCCAATTTTTGTGTCAGTGGAGTTTAAAATCACCGCCTAATTATTCAAGTAAAATACGGCAAACCAAAAAAATGCACCATCCAGAGTTACCAAATCAGTCCGACGAAAGGAAAGAATAATGCTGGATACGAATTCAGATATAGATATACTCCAAAAAAGTTTGATATAATTAAAAAAACTAATAAACGTGATTTTTTTTGGAATAAAAACAATCCAAAAAATAGAAGAGCCAATGGTTGTGGAATAACCCCTCAATCGAACAATACACGTGGAGTTTACAAGATGGCTATAGAAAAATATTAACCTCAGCTCAAAGGATAGAGGATAATAAGTAGAAAGTGCATATATATTCGAGAAACGTATATTAATATCCGTGAAAATATATTGATATCCGTAAAATGTGCATTAATATCTGAACTAGTTTGTCATTATGTACATACTATCCCCACCTATTGGGTGGAGGTTAGCAAGGGGTTTAAGGTCTCCGTAGTGACCCAAGTCATTACACCAACGAAGTGACCTCAATTGTGGGTCCTCTATAGTCTGTATGTGTGATGAGATCGGAACCATTTAATTTGTCGGAAACGTTGAGTAGATCATTCATGTAAAAAATCAAATTAGTTGGATATTGTTAGTCATATGGTCGGATACAATTTATTTTACAAAAATGAATGACCAATATCATTTAGAAAGTAAAACTGTAAGAAAAATCTCAAATGCATGTCTACAATTTCTGATGATCATAATTTGTTATACCCATAATGTACTCAATATTCTTTAAAAAAAAAGGAACAACTTAGATTCCAAAAGAAGATTGCAGAGGACGTACAACTGAGATCACTACGGAATGTAATGACTTAGATTATTACGGACATCCAAGTTTGGTTAGCAAGACCCATGTGTATAAAGTACTCCTCTATGAATATGCATGAGGAGGAGATCTGTAATGACATCTGTATCCCGACATACCAATGTGAAAAAAAAAGCCATTTTTTCATTTTGTATTGTTGATCTATAGGTACAACAACTACTTGGAGTACTGGAGTAGTAGGAGTAGTTAGGGGGTGTTTCGCTAAGATTGGTTTTTTGATTTTTTGACTTTTTTATGTGAGAGCTCGAAAAACACGTAACTTTTTGTAGTTTTTTATGTGATGTATTGTGAAGGGATGACCTGTCTCAAAAAGCGTAATAAACTGATTTTTGATTTTTTGAGTTAGTGGAACAAGACCTTAATACGTAAATAAAGAAAGCAGTGGGAGTCCACAAAGTTCAAGATAAGACAGAAGACATTAATCAATCCCGATAAAGACATCACTATACATACATTCATGCACATATATATATACATATATATCGATTGTATCTATATTCATTTCCAGTAAAAAGCAAGAACAAGAACCCATTTTTACAGAAGAACCCACTGGGAAAACCAAATCAGAATCCCTGCACTGCATATGTAGAGAGAGAGAGAGAGAGAGAGATGGCGAAGACGGACGGAGCTCAACGGCCAACAATCACGCTCCCACCCCGGACCTCAATCGAGACGCTTTTCACCGGTTTGAGCCCCGGCCCACTAACCCTCGTCTCGAATTTCTTCTCCGACAACTACCCAGACTCCGACTGCCGCTCCTTCTCTCAGCTACTTGCCGGCGCCATGGCTTCTCCGGTTGCCGGCGCCGGTAGCCCCAAATTACCCACCGGTAATAATCCGGTCGAAGAAGAAGCAAATACTGGAGGAAGTGGAGGAGAGAAATTAGGGTTTAAGCAGAATAGACCAGTGAATTTGGTGGTTGGGAGTAGTTCGAATTCTCCTCCTGTGTTTATGATTCCTCCCGGTTTGAGCCCTTCTGGGTTTCTTAACTCACCGGGTTTCTTCTCGCCTCTCCAGGTGAGTTGCCGAGTTCTTTTTTTTTTTTTTTTCCATTTCCCTTTTTAATTTGATTTTCGTTGAGGAACTCTATATAATTCGATTTGATTTTCATTTCCCTTTTTAATCCGGCCTTATCTGGCCGGGTAATTGTGGGACACCAATTATATGGATAAAATTAGTAAAGTTACCATTTTTCACTGCCCACTTCATCTTTTTTTATTTGGTGTTCTATGATTTACACTAAAAAAAAATGGTAAATAATAAATATTTACACAAAATTTGTGGTGGAAGTGTTGATTTTGAGCTGTTTCTTTATACCTCCATGGACTGTTGGAAATTATGTAAAAAATATGTATTGACAAATCCTTTGCGTAAATCTTAGCCAACATCTTGATGCATATCATGTATTTGTGATAAAATTAAGAAATAGATTAATTGATAGTTTGGAGTACGTGTCTGTGCATCTGGACAGCTGCAGCACTGCTATTGAGCTTAAGTTTCAGCGCGTTATTCTTCTTGCAATTTCCATGTTATCTGAAGCCTGAAGGGTGGTCAGGCTGCTGCGGTAAGGTTTCCCAGGTCGCGGGTTTGAGTCATGGAAAGAGCCTCTCCGTTTGCTGAGGGTTAACATCTAGCTCTTTCTCAGACCATGCAGTAGCGGGAGCCTTGTGCACTGGGTAGCGGAAGTGGAGTTCCGGCTGTGCACCGTGTGGTGCGGGGCATCCAGCAGTCTATTGCGAAAATGCACGGCTCGCATTTACTCCACTTCCGCTACCCAGTGCACAAAAACATACCACACTTACCATACGTATAGGCCATAAATTGTGGCAAGTAAAGCCTATGTTTATGGTAAGTAAAACCTATGTTCATAGTAAGTAGATCCAGTGTTCGTGGTAAGTAAAACTGGGGCACCGGTGCCCCAATACCACTTTGGGGCACCACAGCTGGACCCATCTTGAGGATACCCTTGATTTATAATTTTACCATTGTGACTTAACATTAGACATTGTTTATACCATCGGTTGGTGCGTCTGAGGATGACAAACTGCTACAGTTTGAGCTCCATCGAGATTTTGTGATGTTGTGGTTTCTTGGGTTTATGCATTGATGTTCCTGTTCTTATAGAATTCCTTACTTTTAGTGAGAGGGTTAGCTTACAAATGAATGAGTAATCATATAACTGCCTGTTGAATTCCACGCAGAGCCCCTTTGGAATGACCCACCAGCAGGCCCTCGCTCAAGTTACGGCTCTTGCAACATTATCTCAATATTTTATGCAAGCCGAACATCAACCTTCTGAAGCAGAATCATGGACCCAATATCAATCCTTTCCTTCCAACACAGCAATCCAACAGCAGGTGCATCCTGTAATATCAGAACCTGAACCTGAAAATTCCTTTATCGAATCATCGGAAGCTTCTCAGTCCGAGAGGAAATCCCAACCCCCTCCTGCTACTATGGACAAACCTGGGAACGATGGGTACAACTGGCGAAAATACGGGCAGAAACAGGTCAAGGCAAGCGAATATCCGCGAAGCTACTATAAGTGCACGGAGCTCAATTGCCCTGTCAAGAAGAAGGTTGAGCGTAATTTTGATGGGAAGATATCTGAAATTACGTACAAAGGCGAGCACAATCACGAACTTCCACAATCCAACAAACGTGCAAAAGATGGAACCCATATTAAACAAAATAAAAAATATCAGTCAACCCCTGAACTTGGTTTGGTGGGTGAGACAGAAATAAGCAAGTCAAATGAAACTTTTCATTCAGTTTGTGAGACGGACCAGGCATCTACCCAATTGAAACATGTCGAATTGCTGGAATCAACTGAGAACATTGAAATGGGCAACACTGAGATAATACCTGATGCAGGCAATGATGATGAACCGAATGCCAAGAGAAGGCAAGTATAGACCATAGAGTTCCTCTTGATGTGAATATTTCTTTTTTATTTTCCCTTTTCTTTCTAAAGTCTATGTTTTCCAGTTCTCAGTCAGATTTTTGCAGTGCAGGTACACAGAGGTGGCAACTTCTGAGCTAACATTGTCCCATAAAACGGTCACAGAAGCCAGGATTGTTGTGCAGACAAGGAGTGAAGTCGATCTGTTGGATGATGGGTTCAAGTGGAGAAAATATGGGCAGAAAGTGGTCAAGGGAAATGCTCACCCAAGGTGGTAATTTTGTCTTTATGTTGGTGTTGATATTAGCGTACTAGAATGATTTATTAGGACTTAGGATCATTATACGGAGACAAATTCTTTTTCAATCATGCAAGTTTTCTGGGGTTCTTTAACCTAGTAGTTCCGTAACGGCTAACACGAACTCTAATCTCTCCCTCTCCACCATTTCAGCACTTCATTCGCATTCCTGTGTCACCGTCCATCCCTCTTCGGTGAATCGTTTGTAATTTTTTAGTCTTTATGACCAATTACGATTACTAGGCATTGGGTATAGAAATTATTTTCTTTGTTCTAGTCTATCTACTACGGGATCTTCAATATGCCATTGGTGTTTGTTTATACAGGAGCCATGATCGACATTGTCTTTTGCCTTGTTATTCGATAATGTTGGATTTCTTCCTAAATAGCATATTGTGGAAGTTATTGTTGTCCTTATTATATTTGCTTCAGAGCTGTTCTTGTTCTTGCAACAGATTCCATTTACATGAGATTATTTTCTGATGCTTCTGAATTTTATCTGCAGGAGTTATTACAAATGCACTTATCCAGGGTGCAATGTTCGCAAGCATGTTGAGAGGGCTTCCACAGATCCCAAAGCTGTTGTAACCACTTACGAAGGGAAGCATAACCATGATGTTCCTACAGTCAGAAAGACTAGTAACAGCACAGCAAATAGTAACACATTGCAGTTGAAATCAGACAAGGTAGTTGCTAAGAAACCTGCTCTACTTGAACAAATAGAATTTGGAAACAACGATCCAAGAGCAGTTTTAGTACCGCTAAAAGAAGAGCAAATCATGGCATGAACTTCATGGATAAATCTCCGAGGCAAACATTAGACCTCTCCCCTTGGGGTACAAGATGGAGTATTGAGAAGAGAGATCATTTTTGGCGGTTTATTGTGAATCTAACAAGTAGGTTCGCTGCATATAAAGTACACGTATTTCGCCTGGCCGAAAAATGAAAAATAAAGAACACGTCAACATTGTCTTCTGTGTGTGTGAAAAGCTGGTGTGTATATTTTTTAGTCTTTTGCCGACTTTATATATCTGAACTTGATGTTGATTCCTCATGGAACGCTGAGGGCTCAAAGCTGGTGATGGGGTAAGGCTCCTTTGTATAATTTTCAATGTTCAATGCCTATCTAGGCAAATAAAGATTGTTCAAGCATCTGGCACCATCTTTAGTATGTCATGATCAAGTTTAGCGCAAGATTTCTGACTTCTTCGAATCTTGTAAGGGCTTATTCTTGAGTTACCAAGGGTTACTTATAGAAGCTTAGAATCTGAGCGAAGTTGATGCTTTATCGCATATAATGTACATGTATATAAATGATAGCTTCTCAAAATGGCGTTGAAAGCAGCTTTCAAGTTGTTTCTGGTCCATAAACAGAAGTTGGACAAATGTATCAGACAATATTTCATTAAGAAAAAGGACCAGAAGTAGACCACAAAAGCTTTGGCAAAGAAGATGATGATAATGCTTAAACCATGCTCGAACTATTAGAAGGATGCCATTCACCAAGGATAGTAATGCTTAAACCATGATAGTAATGCTTTCACATTTTGGAAGTCTAGGATAAAAGAGCAACTGAAATTTGAAATGGGTTTCGTATGATGCCATTCACCAAGGAATAGCTTCAGATATCACAGCCCAGGGGTTAGTTTGGTTGGTCGGTGAATTTACTTTCCACACAATTTAAGTAAGGTTCGATTCTTGGGGTCAGACTGCAAAAAATAATTTCTTATGAATCCCCCATTCCTAGCGTGAATGGTTTGCCTTTGACCGGACCAGACCCGAGAGGAGACTAGTCGAGATGCGCGACCGTCGAAAAAAAAAAAAGGTTCAAATATCTCTTTTACACCTAAGCTATATATTGAACACTAGGAGCTAGGAATAGATTACCATATAACAGTAAAGAAATTCAATGTTTAACATGATTTTGAATGTTAGACATGGAAGGACATTTATTTATTTATTTATACTATACATCAATTTCTCTCCTTTTCTTCTCATTAGAATAAGGCTGGGAATTGCAGGGAATCCAAATGTGCATATGATCAAAAACTTGATCCTCCCACACAAGGGTTTTGAAGATTTCAGTCGCCGATCAATCATCATCAATGGTCACTATAGTCGGAATTTGGCCGCGACTAACAAAGTCAATCTTGTTTAGTCTCAAGCAGCAAAGGACTTTCTCCGGCAGCTCTTCCGGTTTCTGTGCCTGTTTGCAGTTATCAAAATAAAAAGAGGGAAATCAAAATCATTACTTAAAAAGACGACTGAAAGTTTTGTTGAACATCCAAGAATTAAGGAAATGTCTGTTTCAATTGAAGAAAATGCAGGCAAATAGGCAATGCATATTTCTCTTGTATTATTAATTGGGTTCTATAGTCATCAAATGGTAAGACAGTGTTTGGTTCACGACAATGCCGCTTGAATAAAAGAAAGTCGATTTCTAGGAATACCAGTCTTGACATCTGTTGGCTTAAAGATCATTCACCAATTCAGCTGTGACCATTCCATTCTTTCCCAACATTATTTCAAGAAACCAAACACTACCCAAAATTATTATTACCTGAATTGTAAGGCCGAGATCAAGTATCCCATTTCGTAAACGCTCTCGGAATGCTTCGAGCCCCTTCCTCGCTATGTAGCTAAATCGATGAATGTCGAGGTCAACCTCAAAGTAACCGGGCCCCTGCATTAAGACAGGAGGCAAAAATCATCATAAGATCCTATCCTTCAAGACCACACCTAAAACTAAGTGCAAATGTGTAAGCAAAAAAAAGGAGGATTCGGTGCTTCACCTGATAGAAACTATGTTGAGGGCGCGAAAGGACTGGCTTCTCATTGTAAGCATGTAAAAGCTTCTTTTCAGTAGAACTCGATACAAGTTCATCTGGATTAACCACCCCAACCATGATCTTGAGCCTCTCTCTGAATGGAACAGTGGTTTCTTTTGCAAACCCTTTGACCTTTTCCATGTCATCTTCAATCAATCTCTGTAGGACAAACGAATAGCTTTAACCTACTATTGCAAGTGATCGATTGAGACTTGGTGCGTTAAGGGAAACAAGGTGAAATTGGGCAGCAGCAGCAGCACTTCATTCGGAAACCGACTCAAAGCATTACTATTATGCATTTAACATTTTAACTCCAGTGCAACCAAAATTCCCAAGCTAAATGTACTTTCATCTGATCAGAGAAAATGGAGGGATCCCACTTTTAAACTTGCGATTCTTGTAGTTCAATTTCCAGTAGAAGTAAATGAAAGATAGGTTCCGTTATGGTTTGTGGTAATTCCAGAAATGTTTTGACATTTTTCCAAAAGAGACAAAAGGAATTAAATATACAAGAGTCAATAATGTACTCCATAAAAGCCTGATATGCATAACCAAACATGTTCAGCTATATATATGGATCAAATCAATACGTTGAAAGTTTCATAAAACAGAATTATCAAGATTGTCAAATGCAATTGATATCCGTGTTGAGGAAACTTTCATTTTGCCATGTTTCATTGATTTTTTTTTTAAATTTTTTTTTGTGCGTTCGTTGTATTTTGAGGTGTTTTTTTTTTGGAGAATTGTTGTATGACGAGTGTTTCTGTTTGGTCTCTCAGAATCAGAAATTTTTTGGCAGTTGTCACGGAAACAAATGGAAATTGTGTTCCTTGGCTAGCATGTCAAGAGCACATGAGTGACAACAGAGCCATGGTGTTGTGCTGACATCAAACATTTGATCCTATTGGAAGAAAAATTTCAGGTACCCCGGCATAATCACATTCCATATTAGCAAAAGGATTGAAAAAATGGCATTAGGTATTGGGGATCGCGCTTCCTAATCACTGTTTTCATCGACCATCGCGATGGAACCCGCAAGTCCTCCCGTAGAAAAGTAAATTTAGAAGAATGCTACAAAATAAAAGGACTGCCACTGTACCAATATAACAAAGCTATAAAACTGTTTTTTGCATGGACCATGAAGAACTGATATGTTGAAGTGCCAACGGTTAGCAAGGACCCTAGATGCCCTGTATTATCTTAGGACTTGCAAAGAAAGACAAGATTTACTACCTGCAAAATAAGACTTACAGTCCAGATGACGTCTAACAATCACATAATGCATACAGATATGATTTCCCGTAACTAAGACAAATATGTTGAAGAGACTAACTATTGGACCAAGAGTATCAAAATAAACTCTGAACCAGAAACAAAAGAAACTGGCTATTAGTTCCTGAATAGGCATCTTCAAACAATGTACCTTGACGCTGTCCAGAAATTGAGGAGAGACATCTTTCTCAAAACTCTCAGAGAGCTTGAAAGAGAGTACAAGACTCAAGCCCTCCCCATCGCTATCACCAAGAAACATTGGGGCAGGATAAGAAGGCAACTGCCAAAGAGAAAAATCAGCCAATAAATAGCAATTCAGAATCCACGACTTTGAATCTAAACTCATGAAGTTCCTTTCCCATATTTGACCAGAACAACACTGCAGAAGTAGCAATTTCACAATACGAAATATATAAATGACAAGATCCCGTTGAAATAGCACCTGAATATTTACAATTAAGAGTTCCGGTAATATCCCATCTTCTTTGACAGGAGGAAGCTCAAGGTGTTGGGCAATGTGATTAACCTTTCTTGCACTCACAAATAAATCAACACCAATAGGGTTGTAAGGAGTGCAGTTTGTAGCAGGCGTTTTGCGCTTATCTCTGCATATCAGTTTTTGAGACGATCAAATATTAAATAGAAATTTGGACGAATACAACCCTGCCACCAGTTACACATGAAGTTAGACAGCATACTTAAAATAGTTTTCGCCGCGCAGCTTAAAGTTTGAGGGTCCAATCACAGACCAACATCCTGGAGTTGGCTTCTCTTCCTTGCAACATGGAACTAGGAACCCCGCCCTAGGACGAAACAGAATTCTTTTTGATGCACCTGTACCATATTGAAATGTGTAAAATAACTGTAATCACATGTTTACAAAAACAAAAGACCAAACTACAATACTGAACTACCAGTTACTTATCATGACCGAGGTAGAAGAATCAAATTTCATAATTTTCAAGATAATACAGCATCAAAGGTATCAAAGAACTGAGCTCATATATATCTGGATTCATTTGGCACTAGATAGCCAATGAAGAGTTCAGCTAATTTTGGGTTGGATATAAATTTTCCACGACATGCTTACACAATAGACAGTGAATTTCAGCCCCCCTTGCAGATGTGATCCAAATAATCAGGAAATAATCATGTTGAGAGATTAGGTAAGTACTCGCTTCACAGTAATAGAACTTTTGGACATATTTCAAGAGAGACTCAAGCATATATAAAGTAGTGCTACACTTACTGTATCCATTAGATTCATCCCCATCAACCAATGCCCTCTTGAACGAAAGCCTGATAACAGTAGATTTCCTTTTCTTCAAGTGTTGAGCTGGACTCGTTGCATTAACGATCTTGTCATTGAAGCTTAGAGAAGGAACTAGCCTAGGTAAGCCAGACTTCGAAAGATTCTCTTGTGTTCTGTCTTCAAAATCATTGCTGTCCTCTTTTAGACAGTTAAAGCTTCCATACGATCGATCCAACATTTTCTTGCTCTGGGTCGAAAATTCTCCAGCCTTTCCAAAGCACGCAAGCTCATAACCTTGAGCACTCATAAGTGCAAACCCGTTAGAGTCCTTGAATCCGTCTTTACTCAGAAACTTGTCTGTCTTACCCCCATCTATTTTAAGATACCTTTCGTGGTACTCTTTGAACAACTTGTTATCCACAAAGCATGAAGAAGTTTCATACTGAATCAACTGGCCAGTTGAAATTCTAGGGAACGAGTCTGCACGGAAAAAAAGCAAAACAGATAAACGTTCTGTTAGAAGCACATGAATACACCAAATGTATCCACACATGTTACTAGAACAGAGAGGCAGATTGTCTTTCGCAAACAAGAAAGTCAAGATGCAAATGTTATCCACACAGTTTTTCATCAAGGAGGCCCTCTTCCAGCTCATTTCCCAAAATGGCAATGTTTATCTTTCAAACTTAGTCAAAACATAAATTGCTAATTTACCTCCAAGTACGCTACTGAATTCATCATCTGAATCAGAATCTAGAAAACTGACCGAGTCAAACCATGCTTCCTCTTGGCAAATAACTGCAAAAAGATGAAGTTCTAGTGTCATTTCCAAGGCAATAAGCCATCTCTTGTTACTACTCCAGAGTCCAGACCTTAAATTTCAAAAAGATTTAAAAACCTGCATTATTTGGTCGACCCCCTTCTTTTATCACAACCAACCTTAAATCTTGGACAGATTAAATAGGGTAAAAAACCCAAAAAAAAATCTTGAAGCGAAAGCACATGCGATTGATCAATTCTAAGTCCATGCCATCAGATAATATCGACATTACACAACTTGGGATATATTCTTAAGGCCACCAAACAGATTATAAAAATAAAAACCAGTAAACTCCAACATTTTTCGAACATGAAAATACTCAGACCATCCACAATGCTGGCTTCTTTGGTGATTGGAGCAGTAAGAAGCTTAAATTTTAATTTGGACTCAAACAGGATGCAGATATCTACGTGATGTTCGTCCATAAATTCATTAACTAAGCCAGAAATGGTTCATGGACAAGAATTACAGAAAGCAAAAGTTAGTAGTATTACACTAATTTCCAAAATTTCAAGCAGAAAGACCACATTGACATCATGCAATTTGGACAGTGTAATTTTCCAAATTAGTGGAGTAGTACTTTTTTTCAGAGCATAGATAAGAGAAACCAGAAAAAATCGATTTAGGATGCCTTAACCAACCTGCTCATTCAATCACCGTTCAGAACCCAACCAACAATATCTTTTCTGAACAGACGGAAAACCTTTTACTGCGGGCATTATGTACCAATGTAGTAGTGTGCACAGCCAGGTGTTGCTTCTTTCATCCTTCCAAAATCCAAAATCTTTTGGTTTTCTAACCATCACAGCAGGATTTTGTTTTAATTTACTGATAAGTGATTACTACCAAAGCAGGGTAATTTATTACCCGCTCAAGTAGAATCTTGTTGCCTTTAGGTAAATTTCACAATCTGAAAGTTTGTAAACTCTCAAAGGGGAAAAAGGAATATACCATTAGTATCAACCTGACTGTGGTGCCACTGCATCTGGGTGAGATGGAATGTTGAATTGGAACCCTCAGATCTTCTGCAGGTGGTGGTGGTTTGTACAAACTCACTAACAGCAAAATCTGCTATAAGAGTTCCATTGTTCCCTTTCCTTGTCCCATCAGGAGCAAATTTAGAAAGCTTGCCATGCCTCTTTCTTGACCGATGGTGATATTTCCTTCGTGGTTTAATTGCATGCGGTGGGGTGGATAAACAAGTACCCATTGTGATTTATTTGTTTCTCGCAGATGTTAAGAATGGATATTTTCTTCATAGACATGCCAAGGTCACATTTGTACTGCAATAAAAGAACAAGAGTTACCACTTGCATAACATTCAGCATCCACTACATTTGAAGTAAAAAAGTTCTGTAAGTTCATAACTAGAATAGAGCAGCACTCCCTCCCTTTATTAAAACAGTTTCAATGGCTACCAAGCGACGTAATAAACTCAGTCAAGCACCAACTGGTGTTATCCGCACTATATGCTCAACAGGAAAAATTATTTGACAATTTTAAAACCAGCACCACAGATTAATAAGTTACTGGTTAAATATTTCCTCCAGGATCAGCAGGAAATGAGACGAAAAATATTCATTGGAATCTTAAGGTTAAAACATTCTGTACAAGTCTTTTCTCCTGAAAGTGCAAAAATCACTCCCTCCGTCCCCCATTTTGGTCCTAAATAGCACTTTTTATTGTCCCAAAAAGATTCTCCCAATTGAAAAGTGATGGGCAAAAAGTGATGAGTTTACTCTTTTACCCCTTCTTTTTAAAAAAGTAAATACATGCAATGATGATGTTTTGAAGGATAAAAAAAGGAAAGAAAAAATATGACAAAGTGTTGTAATGATGTTCCACTAATACGTTAAATCCCCAAAAGGGACCAATAAATTGGGACAGAGGGAGTATAAAGGAAGAATAATAGTACATGTACAAATTAGCCCCATAACAGACTATCAATCACAATGATCATAGTGAAGAAGCTGCAACATTGTGAAGGATAAGCTGAAAATCATGGCCTCAAAAACTCATAAAGAAGGGCCAGCTCTTCAGGAAGGGCAGTTATTTACTCTAAACTATCCTATATTGCCATTTGCAAATGTGTTATATAGATTCAACCAATACAAATAGCAGAAGTTGTAAATTAACACCCTTCAGCTCTGTATTCCTCCAACTCCTACTCTACTCCAATAATATTCAATGGCAGCATACTACAGAATGGCTGAACATCTTAATGCACATGAGGCATATGGACATTTGCAGATACATAGAACAGAGACTCCATTGTTTCTTATCAACATGAGATCCACATGCAAACCTGTTAAAGCATCAACTCAAAGCCAATTGGCAATGAGTGGAGAGGCCGCTCAGGCTCATATACTAGCTTTGGAGGTTATAATTAACCAACGTGGGACAACTCTAACAGAACCGTTGGGTCTTTTTCAATTACTTTATCATTCGAAATCTTCTATTTTTCTAAGTGTTCTGCCGAATTCCATGGTTTTGGAAAGTGGTTTTCGTTTCAGCAGATGATTGTTCCATCCAGCAATAAAAAGGTTCTACATTCAACTGCCCGCACTTTGCGTAAGCTTACAATTATCACTCATTCGAGCAAATACCATGCATTATGCATTTAACAAAAACATGCACCAACTAATGGTAAATAGCTTACCCGGGTAAGTAAAAGCTATATTAGAGTAGATCAAGACTGGCGCTAGCACTACTGAGGAAAGATTGAACAACAAAATCAACATGCTCTCCGTATGACCTGCAGGAAGAAAATAGGGGGAGAAAATGAGAAATCAGTTTAGAAAATGGAAGCATTCATAAGAACCTTAAGCAGTTCAAATACCATTAATCCATTGAACCCAATTCACAGAAAATGATGAATTTATCTTGCGAAAGCAGTACCAGTGGGTTTTAAAGGAAACGGCTCCCTGTAGCACCCCTTCTGCGCTACACCCTGTGGTGCGCATCCCAGCTGAAATGGTCCAGATTTTAAATAAACCATTGAATACACTTTTGGACGGTTGGAATGTGCACGACAGGGTGTAGCGCGAGAACAAGAGCAGAAACGAATAAATCTCGAAGCAAAGAACCAACACCAAAAATGCATATCAAGTCCAACATACTTTTCAAAATTTCAGACTATATCACAGAAAAAAAACATGATGGAAGGGGGTTGGAATGGACGTGAACTAGCTTTTTTGACTTTCAAAGAGCGGCAAAACTTTGGTTCACATGCAAATTATGCAATAAGCAAAAGAAGTCAAAATTGATTGAGTGTGGAGAAGATATACAAAAACGAAGAAAACAACAAAGGGGAGTCCCTTTCGAGCGAAAAGGTTGAGGATGATATAACATTATAAAAGGAAAATAAAAAGAAGACAAAATTTGGAACAAAAATTGAAGAGAAGTAGAACAAGAGATCAGATCAAGCACGCGCGCATTGTTGAATGTATCGAGCAATTAAAAGCTGTGAACAAAATTGGAATAGAAACAAAATAAGGCTAAAATTTTGAAAAGGTTGCAGGAATTCAAATACAAATTTGGAGAAACAAAATTCATTTTACAGAAGAATCGGTTTTCATGAACATTATGCAATCAAAGCCCAACGTACGAATCCAATTAAATTGGGATACGCCAATTGTTCCTTTTCACAGATGACGAAATTTCATGAACGTTACGCAATCAAACAATCGTATACGCATTGACAAGCACAAACCTTTACATACATATATATGCATTTTATAGATTTAGAGAGAGAAAGGGAGACCTAGAGTCGATTGAAAGACGAATGAGGAAGATCAAGAGGTTTGGATAATTAATAGCCTCTCTCTCTCTCTCTCGGAAATCACAATCGGCACCGGCAGGGGGAAGAGAGAGAAACGGAATTCGAGAGTGGGACCGACTGTTTGTCGGATCCTACACGCTCTCTCTCTGTTTTCTTCTTCTGCTTCTTCTTTATTTGTTGCAGAAAACAGAGAGAGATTTGATGATGAAGAAGAAGAAGTCTTTTACATTTTTTTATGAAGGCTATTTATTGGGGGAAAAAATTCTTTTGAATTAACGGTTTTCAGTTGGATTATCGTTTTCGTGTATTTTCCGTGTATTTTTTCGTCTCCGATCCTCTGTGCCCAAAATCCCTACGCCTAAGGCTGCAAATGAGCAGAGCTGTTCGCGAGCAGCTCGCGACTCGGCTCGTTAAGGCTCGGCTCGGTTCGTTTACTAATCGAGCCAAACTCGAGCTCAAATTTTGGGCTCGTTTACTAAACGAGCCGAGCTCAGCTCGCGAAAGCTCGGCTCGTTTAAAGAGGCTCATTAAGTAAATTAGTCTGGCTCGGCTCGTTTACTACCGAGCCGAGCTCGAGCTCGAGTTTTGGGCTCGTTAAGCAAACGAGCCGAGCTAGAATACCTCAAAGCTCGGCTCGGCTCGTTTGCAGCCCTACCTACGCCTATGTGCTGAGGGGTTTTGGACTGTTGGATTGTGAGTTTCTTTTCTCTCTTTTTTTTATGTGTTTTAATTATTCTAGATGATCCAACGGCACGAAAATCCCACGGCACATAGGTTTTTCGGCACGGTTTTTTTTGTTATGTTTTTTTTTTTTTTAAAGTTTTTGGTTGGACACAGAGATTTCGCGGGCAGTAACCAGTAAATCTATATGGTTGACAGAGGAGAGGGAAGGTTGGGGGAGTCTCTCTAAAAAAAAAATTAGTAACTAAAAAAATTAGCTAAAATGAAAAGTAAAAATAGGGCCAATATTTATTTGATTTTAGTTGAGGAAACTTGTGTCGCCAGCTCTCTTTTTACATTTTTTATTTTATTTTATGAAAACTATAGGGAACTATATGCTACCAATTGATTTTAAGAAAATTCAGGAATAAATAATCATGGATAAATGAGACTTTATCCATGTAAACTATATACAACAATTTTTTTTGTATAATTGAGGTATTCGGGTAACTTACGCGCGTCTTAACGAGTTTTTTGAAATAATACATCGTCTATCTGCGAGTTGCGAAGTTTAATGGAAGACTAGACACAATCACGTATGAACTGACTCCACGAATTTGTAGCGCTTAGAAGCGTTCGAAACTGAGACCTCAGTCTCAATTCTTGAGCACCATAATAACCATTTGCCATTGAATCCAATTTGCTATCATTATATAGGAGTAGTGCTCCAGACAAATTCAAACACAAATTTACAAACAAAATGTGTCATTGTTTGACATGTGTTAAACCCACACGAAACATGTAGGATCCACCTACTGAGACCGTTATTCTCTTACAATACATCACATAAAAAAATCTTGAAAAGCCAAAAAACCAAAAAACTCCCTTAGTGGAACACCCCCTTATTAGGGTAAATTGTGATTAGTTAAGCAAAAAGTACTCTCTCTCATTGTCGGTGGGTCATTTTCATTGTTAGTAAGCAAAGCGTCTCTCATCTTATTGGAACTAAACATACTCTTAAAACCACTCTCACATGATGAGACTTTAGCTTTGGTACAAATAGGCGCGGTGAAATTCTATACAAATACATATTCTAATGTAATGAGACAATAATCTTAGCAGATGTGACAGATACTATACCTCTACTAGGGGTGTCCACGGTTCGGGCCCGGCCGGATCGGTTCGGGTCTCAATCTGAACCGCTCATAGCAGATTATCGTTTTTAAGATCCGTTCGGTTGCGGATCGATTTGGCAAATTAAAGAAGGATTATTGGGTGGATTGAGCGGATCGAACCCGAACCGAACCGTACTCTCAACCGCCAGACAAGTATTTCTCAAACCGCAACCATCCATAACATATATCGGATAGGCTCACAGACGATTCGTGTTGGTCGGGTTGGGTGATCCGCTGGGCACCCCTTACCCCTACACCCCATTTCCTCATAAAAAGGAAGATGAAGATAGGGAGGTCGACAATTTATTTATTATAGCTCAGATGGAAGTCCCTTTGAGCGGAAAGTGGATGATGCACTTTCAGTTTAGTTTATTTAATTCTTGCAAAAATCATTTTATAATAGCAGCTATGAGGTCAGATCGAATTAATTGAACCACCTGCACATGTACATGTTTAGTTAATTAATTATCCTCTATGTTAATCAATGCATGTATTTATGAAGAAAAAAAAATGGTACACATTTCTATATGAATGAACCATCTTCGTACTATAAGCAAAAGTTCTGACATTTTTTTGTTCTGTTACTAGCAAATTAATTATGGTGCACTTATACTGGTGCATGTATCACATTTAAATCTAAGAGTGTTTTTTTTTTTAATACGAATGGATCCCTGTTGGACGGCCCAGTTTTGTTTGAAATCGGAGTCGTTCACTTTGCAGATATCGTTAAGAAATAATATTAGCCATGTCAGAAATCTTGCTTATTGAATATCGTTTGCTATGTTTTCGTAACGCACTTATTGACAAAAATGAGTTTTGAACTATATAGCACAGACACAGACACGGACACGACACAGGACACGAAATTTCTAACAAAAGGGACACAAAATACTCATTTTAAGGTAAATTTAATAAAAAAAACTTAAAATCTCATCTCCAATGCCATATTCATTCCCTTGCCAATTTGAGTTTTTTTCTTTTTCTTACCAAATTTGTGGAGACCCAAATCTATACGAATTTTTCTCAAAACCATTTTTTTACTTTCTTATTATTTACAAATGTGCCATCTTAGCCTTTATTTTGGAGATAAAACTTGAAAAAACCAGATTTGGCCCATTTGGGTAGAAAAAGGGTATAGCATTAAAAATGGCATACCGAAATGGAACTTGTGACCCAAATTTCTACTCAAATATAGGTAAAAAGATGAGTAAGAGCATATCTAGTACACTACCTAAAAATAGTTTGTTAAAGTGTATACCTAAGCATATGTGGGGCCTTATTTTATATGTTAAGAACTTAGTTAGCTAACTAAGAAAGAATGTACTTTAATGGACTACCTATATATGTCAATTATCTTCTAGAATTGGACCCACTTTAATGTCATTGGTCCCACAAAATTTTCCCTCTCCATCCCTTCTCTCTCTCTCTCTCTCTCTCTCTCTCTCTCTCTCTCTCTCTCTCTCTCTCTCTCCTTAAGTCTTTCTTCAAATTTAGGTAGTGACTTAGAGCACTTTAGGGAGTGAGGGGTGGCACCTAGGATTTTAGAGAGTCAATTTTTGTGCACTAGAGAACATTTTTTGAGTTTTTCTTAGTTAGCTAGGTAGAATACTTTGGGGTACTTTTTTAGGTAGTGCAGTAGAGATGCCCGGAGATGCTCTTAGTGGTCCAAACCAAAGTAGAATAGTTTTAGAAAATCAACTGTTGTTGTACACTGTGTGACAATTAGACTCCGAAAAGGATCTTAATCCACAGAATCATTCCCCGGTCTTGGCAGGTTTGCTAAAGATATGATTGTGTTGGAAATTTCACTAAATTTTGGATGAATGAAACCGGTGCGTTTCGGAGGGCCTGACGAGGCAACCAAACGGTCCACTCCGGGTTCAACGAATCTGGACGAAGTGAATTATCTCCAGCAGTTTTGTGTGGTAAATACACTGATTTACACCCCTCCATGATGGCAATTCAACTCGTCGGTTACAGAATTCAAAATCTGCAATGGTTGCTAAGAGTTACAGATTCTGAATATGCAGCATTCATGGGGGAATTCAATCACATATTGATTGTATAGGCTCCTCCTCCTTCTATATATTGGAGCCTCTTCCATTGGTTTTCAGCACCAGAGAAAGCATTTCCACATCTACATTTCATTTCACATACAGTCAATCACGTTTTTGAGAGAGAGAGGCAGGCTCTAGTTTGTTCGCCAAGGCGTACATCGGAGGTGTTCCGGCGTACATGGTTCTAGCCGTTTTATCCTGGGACGAAGACACCGGCAAACCTACAACACCTGACAGTAGGCGGTGCATCTTTGTTAAGGAGACTGTGATTCACAGAACTCGGCTCTTCCATTTCGATCAACTGTTTCTATCTCGTTTATTTCCAATTTCTGTATTTCAATTTCATTTCTGTTTATTGTAATTCGTTACATTTTGTTATCAATAGAAATTGTTATCTGAATTTTGTATTGCCACTGTAATTTTTTCCAACAGATTGAAAATTTGTTTATGAGTTCAATTCAATAAAAAGATGGAGCTGACAGGTTCCATGTGGGAGACCATAAAAGCCAAGTTGGTTTATGATAATACTATATGGAAGGGAACAAGCCGCACGTGAGATGCTGAAGAAAGCAATTTGATTAATTCACTGAACTAAGCAACAGCTAAAACTATTCCCTCTATTTTGCCCGACTATCAGAAGTGTTCGGGTCAACTTAGTCATATTTTGATTAATTTCTTTCTCAGTCTGCTTAAAGGTAGGTCATGCATCCACACCGGAACTAGAAGATTCATAAGAAATTACTACCTTCCAGTAGTTTGACCTCAAGAATCGAATGATAGTCGATCATGTGGGAAGTAAATCTACCAACTAACCGGACTAACTCTTCTGATTAAAAATATATGTCTTTAAACCATGACTAATCCAGTAGATACTGGGATAGGTTCAAAACGGGTTACAAAAACAAGAGCTACTAGCTACAGCCTTTGAGTTTTTCTAGGACTTTTATAGTACCTCCAATTTCTTTTCAAGTTTTGGTTCCGTGAACCGTAACGGTAGGTTCCAATTCAACTGTACATTTATGAAAGTCAAAGTTTTGATCTGCTAAACCGGTAATTTGAAATTTGGTATCTTTGTTTAATGTTAAGCTATGCCAAGTCGTGAAATGGGTCTTGAAAGCATGAAACACCGGCATGAGATTCTCCGCGTCCCGAATTTATTATAGTTACTTGCATAGTATCATGTGAAATTACCTACGCAATATTTCGGGATCTAATTATCACAAAACCTACGATATGAGTCAAAATTGTTTGTAATCTTCTGGCAACAATGAGAACTACGTAAGTGGGGACAAAACCCTACAATCTTCCAAATATATTGATAACGTACTTAATTTATAAGCCCATGTTACTGAGCTTAATAATAAGTGAAGGCCGGTACATGAGAATTTTCTTTTAATAATGGTAAGACGGGTCCCATAAAAAGAATAATATATAAATTGGTCAAGAAATAGTTAGCATTCACACATTATTGATCTGAATCATAGGTGGAGTGTACGTGGAAAATAGCATTATAAACAAGAGTCGAATATGTCACATAAGATAGTAAGAAGCCTGATCGGAGACCATTTTTGTGGCTGAGGTGTGGAAAGGTGAGCTAGCAATAATGAATTGAGTATTGCATTGTTATTCAGAAGTTCCACCAAAATAAATGAGCCGAGTAGTTTGAAAACTTAACATGGTTCCAAAATATATCCAAACTTAGCTTTTTTAAAATCTTTCTTATGAGGCGAGTCGATCAATCTACAAATACTTTCCAAACTCGAGTAGCTTAGAATTATTTAGACATTACCTGACGATTATTATTTGACCAAGAAATAGTTTTTAGTAATTTTTGTCGAGAGAGTGTAAAAAATTGCATAAATAATAAGACAATTATATAGGAAAATAAAACTAAATTGAATAAAGAAGATAATGTCTACGACTAGAGATACTAAGTGATAGTGCTATAACTATTCTCCTCCTTGAAGATTATCACTAAATAATTGGATGCGCTTGAGCTGAGCACTGAGTAAGCCTCATCATTAGGCCCATTGGCCAGCGGCCCGCCCGAAGCCTGTTAGGCCCACTGAACTTTTTATCTAGCCCGAGCCCGTCAAATGGGAGGGCTAGCCTAGCCCGGATTTTCTATGGGTTGGACTTTGACCTAAATATTTTCTTGTTGACCCTCTCGTCAGCCCGCGCGGTAGCCCGGATATATTGATACACCAAAAACTTGGTAGTTGGTACACTATTATTTTCCTTAGTACACAATTGCAGGCTGAAGCGGTGAATATTTAGCCTTTTTTTATCCATAATTTTTGCCCGTTGAGTTCTGTCTGTTGCCCCCAACAGCTCTTTTTTCATCTATAATGTATTAATTTTTATTGTTTGGTTGTCGGAAGAAAATGAAATGAAACTAGTGGGAAAATGTTTTTTTTCTTGTTTGGTTTCAAGAACAAAATAGAAAGTAAGTAATGATTTTGATTTTAAGTGCTTTTCTTTTTTAGATTAAAGTTTGGGGGCTGCAGAATCTGATGGAAAACTGGAAGTCCTTTAGAGCAGAAAGTGGAAGATGTACTTTCACATTTGTTTTTAATTCTTCCGAAAATCATTTTTGATAGCAGCCAATTTGAAAGTGGATGATGCACTTTCAGATTAGTATGTTAATCAACGCATGTATATATGAAAAAAAAAATTTATGATACAAATTTCCACTATATTAATAAGAGCATCTTTAGGAGCTTCAACATAAAAAATTTAAGTTTGTCTAGCCACCAACACCCAACGGTCTAGCCATTTGCCTCGGAAAAAAAAAACACGTTGATCTTCTTCTTCCTTGCTTGGGCGCGTGCTCACTGCTCAACACGTGCCGAGAGTTGATCTCACTCTCCGACATGCACCTCCTTTGTCGGGCGCGTGCGACCACAACACGACTCTGACGGTGACTCGTCTTGCACCACTAGAATCGTCTTGACGAGAGCTACAATCCCCATGTCTCAAAATAATTTTAGGATCAATTTCCCGGTGACTCCTTTTTTCCGGCAACTCGTTTTTCTCCGGCGACAAGATTTACGACCCTCCTTCTTTCCGTTTTTCGCAGTCGGTTTGCAGGGAGCTGAGCGACAGACCCAACGCGCGCAAGAGAGAGAGAGAGAGAGAGAGAGAGAGAGAGAGAAGGCCAGACCAGTGCACGTCGGCGGGAGAGGAGGCGGCGAGGCTACAGTACCTCAAGATCTTTGGCGAGATACTATAGCAAATATTAGGATGGCTAGGGGAGAAGAGAGGGTGCTGGGGTAGATTTGAGAAGATTTCTCGCCAGAAATAGCTTCGCCGGAGCTTTGTTGAGGCTCCTGGAGATACTCTTAATATACCACCTTCATACTATAAGCAAAAGTTCTGACATTTTTTGTTCTGTTATTGGTGAACTATTATGGAGCCATGACCAAAAAAAAAAAAAAACTATTATGGTGCACTTATACTGGTGTATATGTATGACATTTGAATCTAGGAGTAAAAGTTTCCTTTTAATACAAATGGATCCTCTGTTGGACGGCCCAGTTTGGATCATATATGGGCCCTTTCCCGATCTCGTTGAGAATAAAAGGGATGAGGGGTTGGGGTATTTAGTCCCCCTTCCCCTCCATATACCTCTTTGGCAACCAATTTCATTTTCACCCCCTGCTTCGGTCATCCATCTTCTCAAATACCCGACTAATTATTCTCTAATTATAAACATACTCCTAATACCACTCACACATGGTGGGACCTTAGTTTCGGTCCTGACATAAGTGCGGTGGGGTTAACTACAGATAGTGGTGTGGTATAACAAAACAATACTTCCTCACAGAGGCAACGGAGTAACATACCTGCACTTTCATTTTAAGTAAAAAAAAGAGAAATAAATTAAGTGGTGATTTAATCGGAGATTTTGGTGGTGGTGGTGGTGGTGGTGGTGGTATGAGACCTTCAAATTAGGCAAGGGGCTGGTAACGAATTTTTCGACCAAGGATTTTATTTCATGGTGGAATGCCACGACTATCACACCGCAGCCACTGCCCTCATTTTACCACCACATAACTACTACCCCTCAACGAACAGAACCGGCTTAGAGGGTAATCTGATGAACCTTGGGATTCAGGCCCCCAAAAAATCTAAACTTTAGGGCCCCCAATTATTTAGGAACCTTATATATATATATATATATATATAGGCCCAGCTTCCAGTCAGGGATCCCTGACTGGAAGCTTTTGGGTGTTTTGAAGGTTTTAAAAATTGTTTTGACAAAATCCAAACCGTCCAATGTGTTTAAAACGTGTTT
>JAXBDA010004137.1:9913-30503 GCA_036023075.1 Gaultheria prostrata | reverse complement strand
TATATAAAAGAAGGCTTAAAATTCAAAATTAACAATGTATATTTAGATAGCTTGTCTTTAAGTAAAACAAATAAGTTGAGAGAACTTTATTGGAAACTTGACAAAGATAATAGGGGAAGTAACTGATATACAAGGGAACATGTGTATAATTTTGAGAGACAAATGGTATGACCTTAATAATTTAAGGGTAAAAGTGAAATTATAGAAAATTACAGTGTGGGCCAGTGCCCTCACTGGTCACATACTAAATCCACCACTGATGACGGGGTCTATGCTTTTGTACAGGGTTTTCTTTGGGTGATCTCCTAACGTTCAAGGGAGTAAAAAAGCAAGCAACAAGTGGCTTGTTTAACAAGATTTCTTTACTTTTTCAAGAGGAGGAGAATAATTTGAGGGCTGAGTCATTAGACTCATTACCCAGTCTTCAGGAGGTGGAAGAGATCATAGGGTACAGGTTTAAAAATGCAGATTTATTAAAGGAAGCCTTTACGCATGCTTCGTACCAGGAAAAATGCTTATCATATGAGCGACTTGAGTATGTAGGGGACTCCGTATTGAATATTTTGATCACAAAAGAGCAGTTTTTCTTGTATCCAAACTTTCCACCGGGGTTGCTGAGTTCTCTCCGTTCAGCCAATGTAGACACAGAGAAGCTTGCACGCGTTGCAGTCAGGCGTAAGTTGCACAAGTATTTACGGCTCAGACAACCTCTGCTTAGTAAACAAGTAAGTGGTAAATCTTTGCTCATTCTGCAATTTTATTGCTTGCTGGCGTATGGAACTATATACTGTAATACTTGTTGAACTTGTTTTCTGGTATTTAAGTTGATAGTCAACCTTGTTGACCTGAATTTAGTTCGTGGGAACGGATGTAGATTGGAGCTATCCAGCTCCAATTTTGTTGGGTTTGAAACTCGATAGCTAATGAGACTTAAATAGAAGTTATTCACTTTCTAATTGTAGACTTTTACCTGTGTCTTACATGGCTTTCTTTCATTATGCTAGTGCAGCAAACTACAACTATAAGAGAATGATAGTAACCTTTTACTTTGGGGTTATTTGCTCAACTGAAAAGTAGCACTGAAAATTTTTAATAGTAAATGCCGAAGTACTAGTACTTTAGGTTTATGTACTCAAGGTGAAAATGTTGGTTGGGAATGAAAACGCAATGGAAGTACCTTCCACTGATTATTTTCATTATCTATTGATAAACCAAGTTTCGTTTACTTCAACACATTTATAGTCAGGTTTAGAATTGAAGTGGTTGGTGATTATGTATTATCTGCTTTTGGTGACAGTTTATCTTAATTCCGTACAGATACAAGAATTTGTTGGTGCTCTTCGAAAGTATCCGTTGCATTCCAATGGACTGATCGATGCTCCAAAAGTCCTTGCTGATATTGTTGAATCCACGATTGGGGCCATATTCATCGATAGCGATTCTTCACTTGAAACCACGTGGAAGGTTTGTCCCTCTAGCACACGACATTAATTCTCATCCAGATGTTTGTTCTTGATGTTTAGGATCAACATTTTAAAGTCACATGCCCTGATGCTCATGCACATGCAAGTAAATGTGATGAGGGCCTGTGTTAGTGGCGGCTCCAGGAATTTGTATTAGGGTGTTCAAAAGATTACCTCGACTCTAGTAGCTTTATTAACAAACAACTCTTACACAAAATGTCATATATTAGTACGAATAGTGCGATAAAAAATCGTAAAAGAATACTTGCAATTTTACAATTGTCCTCGGCTACTTCTCATACTTTGAACCAAATAGAATTAAATCATCGGATTAATCTGCTGAGTTTATTTTGAGTAAAATTATGGTGAACAAATTGACAGAGACCTATTTGGAGATATGCTCTCTTATTTTATCCCCAATCAATATGGTGGTATAACACAGAAAATTGTCATAATCTTGCATCCAAACGAAGATTGTCAAGTCAACAGGTTTTTTGCTTAGAAGAATTTTGAGTGTTGCTACAACAAAAGTTTCTGTAAAATAATTTCCCCGTAATTTTATTAACTAAACAAACAACAAATTGATGGTTAGATATTAAATAATGACATTTGAATCGGAGTCAATGAACATGGAGCTGACTGTCTTTGAGTGAAAATACAGAGAACGGTTATGATATTATTACATTTTCCTTTCTTCTTTTTTGACGAATTTTTTCCATTACGAGTATGGACTTTGTTTAGGATAATGTATTGGGTGTTCAATTATAAGTTATAAGTCACCTGGGCTAATGGGGGTTCAAAATATGAGTTGAGTATTCGAATAAGCCTAAAATAATACTACTACTAAAATTTTGAAAAAAAAAAAAAAAACATTAGGATTTTCAGCTGCACACCCTGCCGAGTGAGCACGCTGCGCATAATAGAGGGTGTGAAGTGAAGTCTCATATCGCCTGGTTACCAAAGTAATATCAAATATATAAGCATGAGGGCACCCTCACTTCATGAGTTAGCTTTTGGGGTTGAGCTCTACCCAAGACTCTGTAATATTCTAATGGATTGATTACTATATGACTATGTTACATGGACTTGGGTACGAGTATCGGGTGCGGGTGCATGTCTAAGCGTTGGACCTTCCTAGACTTGAATCTTAGGATACTGGGATATGTGTCCAACAACAAGGTATGGCTACGGGGACACGTCCTAAACACCTGTTTCTAGTATATATTGCATGACTAGAGCAGGTTATATAAATTATACTTAGTAATCTATTTAAACAAGAAGAGTTAAGAAAAATGTGTTTTTCTATTTCATGTCCATGTGAAAGTCTAGAAATATCGCTTTTCTAGCTAATTTGGTATTCTTTTTCTGTAAATATCATACAATTAGAAGATCCGAGTGTCCAAATTGGATACGCTTTGTCGGACACAGGACACGGGTACTTCAGCCAAAATGAAGGATCCCTGTAACATAGCTATATTGCATGACTAGAGCAGGTTATATAAATTATACTTAGTAATCTATTTAAACAAGAAGAGTTAAGAAAAATGTGTTTTTCTATTTCATGTCCATGTGAAAGTCTAGAAATATCGCTTTTCTTGCTAATGTGGTATTCTTTTTCTGTAAATATCATACAATTAGAAGATCCGAGTGTCCAAATTGGATACACTTTGTTGGACACAGGACACGGGTACTTCAGCCAAAATGAAGGATCCATGTAACATAGCTATATGAATATGAATGTGATTCATGCTATGGCTTTTTGCTGCCTTAAGACACTACTCTTTTTTTTTTATACTTTTTTTTTCAGACTTGCAATTATCCCCAATTGACAAAAGAGAGAGAAAAGGAAGGTAAAGAAAAAGGAACACGAGAAAGAGAGAGAGAGTATTAGTGATTGTTCCAAGTCTAGAGAGGCTTCCAATGTAGCTTTTAGGGTGACTAAACAGATTTCTGATGGATTGATCCCATGTTTTGTAATTCGACAACCGTGCTTATGCATATGTTCCTGAAGGTGTTACCGGGTTCCTTTTGATAAGATATTTGCTGTCTAAAAGTTGATCTTTTTCATTTTTATTTTGATACTTACTGGGTGTGTGTTATTGCAGGTAGCTAAAGGGCTCTTACAACCTATAATTACTCCGGAAATGCTTCAAATGCATCCTGTAAGGAAGCTTTACGAGACTTGCCAAAAGAACGGACTGAAAGTACAACTGGTCGATCTATGGTCGAAAGAAGGTGCTTATGAAGTCATTGTGGACAAGCATCTAAAGGGAAGAGGTAAGTGTCTTGCCAAGAAAGAAGTTGCACTAAACAGAGCTGCAAATAATGCATACATTCAAATTGTGAAAAAACTGGGGTTGAAACATGAATTCCATTGTGGTGGCTAAATGGACATTGAAAAGTAGAAATTCAAGAAATAAATGTTATTCCGGTGTGTGTTGTCCATTTTTCCAAGAAGTAGAAAATAGAACTCCCAGTTTGCTTGAATCTTCATTAATCGGTGAGTATTTAACGGTTCTGTGGACATATTACTTGTGTTGGTACTTTTACTCTCATTTTTCTACAGTTTGTTCGGTATGTTCCAATATCGCATTCGATGCATGGGCTGCTTCATTAGATTAGTAATGGAGGATACTATAGTATCTTTTTTACGTATTTGCAGGCGTTGCAAGGAACTCAAGTAGATATTTTCAGATGGTACAAGCTATTGAGTCGAGTTGTAGGTTTGTTAAAACTGATTTCTTTACGCAACAAGTCGATTTGATTGTGTTTTTAATGGACCGAACACGAGTCGAATTTCAATAGTTTGGTTTGTTTGACGACCCCACATGACCAGATTCCGTAGTTACCACATGATTAGATTTCGTTCCTTCGGGGACATCCGATAAAATTGGAACGACCACATAATTAATTAGATTTCAGTATTATTTCAGTATTTCACCATTGACCCAGGTACCCAACTTTGGACACAACTAAAATTCCCGACCCACCAAAAGAAAATTTAGCATAAAAATAATAAATAATAAAAAAAGCCTATGTTGAAAATGTTGACTTGGTCTAGATTCTAGTTTCATCTAGAAGGGGTTTCTTTCCCTCCAAGGCCAAGTGCCGTGGTTAGACTTTTGGTTTCCTGTTATCTTTTGTGCAGGCACCGCCTAAGACTTTCTTTCGATTTCCAAATAAGATGGCATTAGCTTGTGTAGTAGTGAGAATTCTGGAGCACCGGAGAGTTAGTCTGGTTGGTTGGTGAATTTACTATCGACACGAAATGTCAGTTTATAATGAAAAAAAAAAGGTCTTCTTTCCCGACCCGGCTTTCATTGAAACAAAGAGAGGGGGTCGATTGCTCCTTGACTATGGTTCAATTTTGGGGGACAGGCCGCAAAAAAGTAATCTATTGTGAATTTACTATTTACAATGTGGATGGTCTATCTTTAATCAGACCGGGGAGGGGATCAATCAAGGCTCACGTGAGTTAGTCCGAACATCCTGACTGCCAGAACAAAATTAAAAATACTGATAATTCCGTGGGTAATTATTAATTTTTTTTTTGTGGATGAGTAAGAAATGCATTGATATAATTTTTTTTTTAAAAATCAGTGATCATGTAATTTGAATAAAAAAAATGGAAGATTGAATTGAACATCTACACATACGGATTGAGTTGATTTTTCACGGATGATCCTGTAATCTGAATGATAAAATGGAAGATTGGATCGAGTATCTACACATATCTGATTGAGCTGATTTTTCATGGACCGATTTTTTTTAAAAATATTTATCGGGCTACGCTTACCCGACGATTCATGGTCGGTACGTCTCCCGTCGGTCTCTGTAGGCGGGTTTATGAAACTTTATTTGCCTGTTCCTTTCTTCTTCCAATGAGCTTTTATGGGTCAAAGGTGAGAAAATTGGAGGTACCCTCCTTCTAGGGTCTCCCTCTTTTTTATGACAAAGATTGATGGAGCCATGAAGTTCACATATACTACTATTTGCGCAAAAGTCATCTTTTATCTCGTATCATAACTACTCCAATAAAATTTCACAATCTTCATTCTTTTTCTTTTTCGGTTATGGTATTAACAGCCCATTGTTGGTGCAAAAATCGAATAATCGATGGAAGTGGATAAAAATAGAGAAATAAAAGATTGCTTCAAGGCGCGTTACATTGTCGCTGTTCTTAAGACGATATTTGCGCCCACCAATTCGAGTGAATTTGGTGTGCATTGGGTTACCGACGAATTCGCCTCCAAGATACAATGAAGCCCAATCCTGATTGACTGTTTGTTCAACTATGTCATGTACAGACGAAGAAGAACCAGAACACCTTTGAATTTTACAAGCCCGCCAAAAATATATGTAGGAGATAATTCTAGTTCTAGAGAGAAACAACAACTCGAATCATAATCATTTTTCCTGTTTTGGAAATTGGTGAAACCGTTAGCCTTTATATAGGCATAGACTTGTGACCATTCACCAATGGTCACATATTTACATTCAAACCATTGTAACCGTTCACGAATAGTTATATCTATTCATTTAAACCCAACGGTCACACCATTTAATTCAATAGTTATGTCTATTCATTTATTCCAAATAGACACACCTTTTGGTTTAAACCATTTAAATCCAATGGTTGCGTCTATTCATTTATCCCAAATAGACACACCATTTACTTTAAAAGCCGTTCACCAATCATTACATTTAATATGCATTAAATATTTTGAAAATGTTCCAACACCCATAAAACAAGAACACCACAGAAACATATAGTTTTTGATGCACTTTATTTTTCAAGGTATTTTAACACATAAAAAACTCAGAATTAGTAACATTTTGAGGCTATAATTAGTTTTAAAATTGCATTTCGCATATTAAAAACTATCTTGATCGAATAAGATCAAATGTTTAATCACATTTCTAAAAAACATGGTCAAAACTTTTTATGTGATCATTGACTTTCCAAATTGTATTTACCTTTCCATAATCTAGTGCATGGATGGAGCCAGAGGGGCGTCAGTAGGGGCGGTTGCCTCTGCAAAAAAAAAAAAAAACAAAATCTCTAGTATTATATAGAAAAAATCTATGAACTATATAGGCTCGCCCCTGCAAAGTATTTTAAAAAAAAAATCGCCCCCCGTAGTGGAAGTCCTGACTCCGTCCCTGATCTAGTGCACAAACATGAAGATGTTCTTACGACAAAAAAGAAAAAGAAAAATGCAATAAATAAATAAAACTGTTCAAAAAAAAATTCGACGTTCCAGATTTAAAATACTCTTTTACCGGTCAAAGAACTGGTGTACCCTAAATGTACCCCACCTCATCCGGACAATATATATTTTAACCTTTCACATAACAAGAGCGCTCTCTCTCTCTCTCTCTCTCTCTCTCTGCCTTCTGTCACACGCGACGGCCGGCAATGGATACCAACGAAGACCAAAACAAACAACCACCAGAAGATAGAGAAAAACCGACTTCCGGTCAGCTAAACGTTCCATTCCAAACCCAACTCCATCTCCAGAAAAAACCACCACCAGAAGAGAGAGAAAAACAGATGTTGGCCGAGCCGTTTCCGAGCCTCGCCGAGGTAGAAGAAATCATCGGCTACAACTTCAGAGACCCCAGCCTACTACACCAAGCCTTCACGCACGCCTCGTGCTCGACGACGACGACGTCTTACGAGCGGCTTGAGTACGTCGGTGACTCGGTGCTGAATCTCTTGATTTCGAGAGAAGACTATTTCGCCTACCCTGAGTTGCAGCCGGGGAAACTGACTCGGCTCCGAGCCGCCAATGTTGACACGGAGAAGCTGGCACGTGTGGCGGTTAAGCATGGTTTGCACAAGTATTTGCAGCATAAGAAACCCCTACTTGATGGACAAGTATGTAACACAAGTTTATTTTCCTCCTTTTTTTTTTTCTTAATTGTAGTTTTTAATTCATTTCATTGGTTCGTTTCCTAAAACATAAATACCTTTTTAAAGTTATTTTAGTCGGATCAAATTTTTAAACTTTTCGGACTTTTTTTCACGACATTAATTGAAAACTAAAAAGTATTGATAAAAAAAACTAATTAAAAGATTGATGAAAATGAAAATAGAAAAAAAGCTAGATTTTAACTTTTTCTTTCGTGTGGTATTAATTTCTAAAATTTGGTCTGTGTATATATATATTTTTTTACCTTTTCGATTTATCCAAATAAGATGAATAGTTTGAAAACTATGTACAACACCAACACCAAGGTTTTAATTTTGTTGAAAGCCTCAAACACTAGAGCTGAAAATAAACCAATTGCAAATAAGATAATCCTAAGAGTAGAAGAATTTTTTCTTTTTTCTTTTTCTTTTTATTTTTTGCAAAGAAATTAAAATGATTAAAGGAAAACGTTGTACAACTATCGGCGTTTTGTAATACTCCTCTGTTCCCTTTAAAGTGTCCAACTTCGTAAATCTGACTTTTTATGAAAAATTCATTAGTGCACTTTAAAAAGACTAGTACTTTTAATAATCGCACATTTATGTATGAAAATAATATCATCACGCGTTTACTAAGTTTAAAAAATGAAATGTTTTTAGAATGACAAATGAGAAATGCACCAACTTTAATCTGGACACTTATTAAGGGACAATAAAAAATAAAATATTATTCGTCCAAAAAAAAGGACATAGTCACAAAGAGAGTAGCATTTTTATCAAATTCATGATTATCGATTACCGATTCTAAACATGCTGTGAAGAGTTTTTGTTGGAGGTTTAGATTAATGGACTAAAAGCTACCGAAGCTAAATCTTACTGTATGTTGAAAAAGCTGCAAAATAAATGTTATGCTCTGATTCAGTCAATTTTTCCCTTGATCAAGGGGCAATTTGTTAGGCAGTTCAAAATAAAAAGGGACAATTTGTTACGATGACTACAAATGTTTTTGCTAGCTTCTAATTTTGTTTGATAGTACAAGGTGTCCCGGGCCAGCTTGCGCGCACCTCAGACTAATCTCTACAGCCCCTTCCACAATCGTTTCACACGCTTACGTGTGGGGGTGAGGTGGCTGCAAGAGTTGTTGGCAAAGGGAATCGAACCTGAGACCTTAGGTAGAAGTAAACCCCTGAGTTTTAGGCCAAGACCACTTGGCAAATCCCTTGGGGTCACCTCAAATTTGTAGAAGCATTCAAATCTTGATTTTCTAATCTAAAAGCTTAAGTTCTTCAAATTTCAACAAGCACAGAATTACAAATCTTGATTTTATAATGTCCAAATTTTGTAGTCTTACATTGCTTATTCCATTTGTGACAGATTAGAGAATTTATGGACGCAATTGCAGAGTATCCTCTGCATTCAAGTGGGCTGATAAATGCACCAAAAGTCCTAGCTGATATAGTTGAATCCACAATTGGAGCCATTTTCATAGACAACAACTCCTCAATTGACACTACTTGGAAGGTTCTTCTTCTTCTTCATCATCACACTTGTCTTCAATCTCTTTTCACAGTAGTTGTTCCCTGTCGGTCGCCGAAAATGAAAACGAAGAGAGAAAATTCCAAAAAAAAATAAAAATGAGCAGAAGGACCAACATAAGCTAACAAGCCTTAATAGCGCTTGCGATTCATATCGATACTTCATTCGTTCCATAAATATAGTCCATCACGAAAAAATGTTTCATTTTTTAGGTCGACAAAATAAAGCACTTATGTGCGTAGTTTTCAAAAAAAAATTCCACCAATTTAAACAATTAGGTTTTTAAATGGGTGCCAAAATTAAAGAATTTATGCAAAAGTACTATATAGTTCATTTGAAAAATAACACGATCCAGTGTCAGTAACGGGACATTCTGTCATTCGGGAAAGGTTATTGGTGATAACACCTGGAGATATCAGAAGTGTGAATGCTAATATGAGTAACAAGAAATCCTGTGAAAAACACGGTCACATGTCAGTGGAAGGTTTTTTGCATTGGAGTAAAATTCTAGAAAGAAAAGAGTAACACTGCATATCTAATCATTTCACTTTGGTATATAGGAACCAATACCCAATTAAAGTTCCATTCGTAGAACCGCCTCAGGGAATATAAGGTTTTCACAAGGCTAATCTTGAACCGCCATCCAAGCACGAATATACTGAGATCAGATCATACACCGATTTATGTATGCTTTTTTTGATTTCCCTGTCCTTTTTTATCCTTAATGCAAAGGCAAATGAATTCTCTCTATTTTTCAGGTAGTCAAAAGGTTGTTGGAGCCAATAATCACTCCCAAGACACTTCAAACACATCCGGTGACAAAGGTGAATGAGCTATGCCAGAAGCATGGACTCAAACTACAATATGTAGATTTATGGAGGGAAACTGGGGAAATTGAAGTTTTCGTAGACGATGAGTTTGTTGAAAGAGCTACTTACACTTCCAAGAGGCTCATTGCACAAAATAGAGCCGCGAATAATGCATACAAAGAAATTATGAGAAAATTGAGTGCAGAAGAAAACAACTGTGACCATGGCTTATAGCTTTTCGATTTTAATTATATGGATCAAACAATTTCTCATATGATGCCTACATTTTGTTTGAGGTATTGCAACATCGAACAGGTTCGAAGGGTCTTATT
Source organism: Gaultheria prostrata (assembly GCA_036023075.1). Classification (NCBI taxonomy): domain Eukaryota; kingdom Viridiplantae; phylum Streptophyta; class Magnoliopsida; order Ericales; family Ericaceae; genus Gaultheria; species Gaultheria prostrata. The sequence goes on along the minus strand of JAXBDA010004137.1, from coordinate 20,449 downwards.
TGACATTTTCGTTTTCGTTCTCAATCCTTGTCCACTTAATTGCATGTATTACATTCAAATGTAGTAGCCTGTTATATTTTGTAGTGATTTCACTTGAAATAGAAATTAATTGCGCCCTTCTCGTCTCTTCGTGGCTATCACTTGTTTCATTTTTTTTGTCTAGCACGGAATTTGAGGTTTTGTTTTTGTGTTTAGCTACAAATTTTCATTCATTGCATAGAAAGAATGAGGGCTTGCTAGCTTGGTATGGATGGATTTGCTTGCTAGCTTGGTATGGATGGATTTGCGCTACTTTGTGTGCAAAATGTTTCACCGTGGCTCTTTCTTTGGAGTACGTTTTAATATTCTTTGTTCCTCTTGGCGAGGCTGTTTGGTTTTTGTTCCGCTTTTGGTGTCTATTGGATCTTTGGTGTTTTAGTTTAGGTTGTTTGGTTTTATTTTAGCAAGGGTTTTGGTGTTAGCTATGTTTTGGTGGCTGGTTTTCGGGTTTTCCTTTGTTGTTTGTCTGTCTTTGTAGATCTAGGTGATTTTTGGGTTCTGGACATATGTGACATGATTGTCGAGAGTTTTGAGTGTCAATCTAGTTGGGATGCTTCATTTTCATTGTGATGCCGTTAATCCTGTGCTCCTTTGGATTGTAAGCTTTGGAACTTTGTTCCCTTTCAATTAATGAATAAAATTCTATTTGCCTTTCAAAAAAAAAACAACTTGTAGGCTTGGGTGGTGTTTTTCTTTGGTCATTTTGGGTTTGATTGGCTTCTTGTCTTCCTTTGCTTCTATTGGGCCTCGGGTGTATCGTGTTTTGCCATTGTGCCTTTGATCTATTTAATCTTTGTATCTCTTTTCAAGAATGAATAAATTTCTCTTGCCTAGAAAAAAAAATGTTTCAGAAAAGCGTTGACCTATTTAAGTGATTTGTATCACAAGAAAATTCAAGTGTTACTCCCCCCGTCCCTTTTATAGTGTTTAACTTTCTATTTTGGGCTGTCCCTTAATAAGTGTGTGTTTTGAAAAGTTAGTGGATACATTTTCTATTTTGCCCTTAAAAGTGGATTCCTTTTTGAAAAGTTAGTGGGTATTATTATATGGATAAGGGTAAATAATGGAAAGTAGATGTAAAAGTTGATGTGAGGGAAAAATAAGTTGGAATTCACAGGCAACACACTTAAAAAAGGACAGAGGGAGTCTCTTTTAACAACAAAGCAAATGCAAAGGTTTAAACACCACAAATTACAGAAAGAAAACTCGAAACCACATTCTATGCATCAAGTTGAATCGTTCACTCATTTTCACAGAGTGTTGCTTACATATGATCACCCGATTCACCACAGATTGATGGTGTCTAGCCAAAAATACAAAGAGTGATTTTTTAATTCTCTCTCTCTCTCTCTCTCTCTACGAGAGAGGGTCTCAACCCAGAACCCTAAGCTTCATTCAGTTATTGTTGCGTGGAAAATTATATATTCAGGAAAAGTGATATAAAGGAAAATAAAATATTTTCAGGAAATTTACCATTGTAAATAGGGCCAATGTGACTACCCTCCTACACCATTTCATGGGTGGGTACCCCATGTCTAAAAATGGATTCATTGAGTAAATAACATGTTGTATTTAGGAAATTTATACTCGTAAGTAGGGCCAATGTGACTACTCTCTTACACCACCACATGGGTGGATACCCTCTAAGTCATAAAAATAAGTAAATACAACAGAGCCGCAAATAATGCGTACAAATAAATTATAAGAAAGTTGAGTGCAGAAGAAAACAACTGTGACCATGGCTTATCATAATAGTTATCGATTTTAGTTTTATGGATCAAACAATTTGTCATATGATGCCTGCATTTTGTTTGAGGTATTGTAACATCGAACAGGTTTGAAGGGTCTTATTTGACATCTCTCGTTTTCGTTCTCATCCTCGTCCATCTATATTACATTCAAATGTAGTAGCCTGTTATATTTCTAGTTATTTCACTTGATATAGAAATTAATCGTGTCCTTCTTGCCTCTTCGTCGCTATCACTCGTTTCATTTTTTTTAACCCAGTTTATCACCCTTTACGGAATTTGAGGTTTTGTTTTTGTGCTTTGCTACAAATTTGCTTTCATTGTATAGAAACAATGAGGCCTTTTTTTTGGATAAATGAAACTATGAGGCTTGCTGGCTTAATGGCTTGGTATGAATGAATTTGCGCTACCTTGTGTGCAAATGTTTTAGTAAAGTGCTGACTATTACGTGATTTGTATCACAAGAAGCAAATGCAAAGGTTCAAACACCTTCACAAATTACCGAAAGAAGAGTCTAAACACAAGATACTATGTTGGAAACCACATTCTGCTCATGGAAGTGGTTTTGAAAATAGTCAATGTATGCATCAAGTTTAATCGTTCACTCATTTTCATACACTGTTTTTTTTTATCGACAACAAAATTTTAATAAAGAAACTCAACTAAGGTTGCATCGAGAAGGAAAGCAGGGCTTCAACCAAAAGTTGAAACCCCCATAGGGTGAAGCTCAAACATCTATAGGCCTAAAGTGTCCGGATCAAATAATGAAAATACAGCCAAAGGCCTACAAAGCCCAAATCAAACATTAAAGCATAGAATGCCTAGCCCAAACAAGTGGGCTAAGCCCAACTCCAAGAAAACCGTAAACCTAAAGCAAAGTGCAAAATACCCATCACCACCTCCACCATAGCTCCTTGCTTGCCTATAATCACCCGATCCACCACAGATTGCTGGTGTCAAGCCAAAATTACAAAGAGTGATTTTTCTTCTCTTTCGGATCTCAACCCAGAACCCTAAGCTTCCTTCAGTTACTGTTGCATGAAAAAATATATAATCCCTCCGTCCCAAAATTTATGTTACTATTTTAACTTGATGAAAAAAAGGTTTATATTTCGTATTATATAAAACTTTCTATATGAAATATAGATCTTATTTGATAGATCTCAATTTGTTTTATTAAACAAATTTTTTGAAATCTTAAAAACTATTATAAATTGACACATATAGACGATTGAAAAGAAAATCGAAAAAGTGAAAGTCGACTAAAATTTTGGGACGGATGGAGTATTTAGGAAAAGTGAAATAAATGAAAGTAAAATATTTTTAGGAAATCTACCATCGTAAATAGGGCCGATGTGACTATCCTCTTACACCACTACATGGGTGGATACTCTTGAGTCATGATAATGGGTGCATTGAATAAATAACGTGTTGTATTTAGGAAATTTATCCGCATAAGTAGGATCGATGTGACTACTCTTTTACACCACCATATGTAAGTTAGAAAAATGGGTTGCATTGACTAAATAAAGTGTTGTATTAGGAAATCTCACCTCGTATATTGGGCCGATGTGATCTCTTACACCACCACATGGCCCATGGGTTGGATACCCTCTTAAGTCATAAAAATGGATTGCATTGAGTAAATAAATGGGTTACATTGAGTAAATAACGAGTTGTATTTGGAAAAATCTATCTTCGTAAATAGGGCTGGTGTGATTACTGTCTTACACCACCACATGGGTGTGTACCCTCTAAGTCATAAAAATCAGTTGCATCAAGTAATTAACATGTATTTAGAAAAAATCTATCCTCGTAAAGAGGGCTGGTGTGACTGCTCTCTTATACCGCCACAATATGGGATACTCCTTAGTAAGAAAAATGGGTTGCATTGAGTAAATAACGTGTTGTACTTAGAAAATTTGCCATCGTAAATGGGGCATATGTGACTACTTTCTACATCACCATATTGGTGGGTACCCATATTCAAAAAATCTACCATCGTATATTGAGCCGATTTGACTACTCTCTTACACTACTCAGGAGTTAAAAAAAAGGGTTGCATTGAGCAAATAACTTGTGGTATTTAGGAAATCTACCATCGCAAATAGGTATGATATGACTACTCTCCTACATCATCAAATGGTGGGTACCCCTACATCATAATAATGGGCTGTATTAAATAAATAACGTGTTTTATTTAATAACAAAATATATATTTCATAAGAAAGTATTTTCTGGTGAAAAACAGAAATTTTCACCAGAAATTTTCTTGATAACTGAAAACTAAAAAAGTTTTAGCAAAATTAATCCTTCATCTGTCCCACGACTCCCATTCTGTTATTGTCCTTTGATTCTCACATTCAAAATTATTTCTAATCATTAAAGCGGGTTAGTTATGGACATGGACACTTTTTTTGTTTGACTTTTCAAAAATGACGGTATTATTTTGGGACGTCCCAAATGTAATAAGGCACTTAAGGTCATTTGAAAAAATTAATTCAAAGGGATTATTTTTGTCTTTATTAAAAAAAATCACGTTTGTTAATTTTGTGTTTAATTTTATTTATTTATGAATTATTGACTCATTTTGACAAGATAAATCTAATAAGTGAAAAATTATGAACCAAATTAAAACTGAATCACTAACATTCTTCGTACCCTCCACCCATTTTGCTAGTTCTATGGCAAAAATAATCCCCTTTTTTTTTTGTCTTTATCAAAAAAAATTGCATTGTTAGTTTTGCGTTCATTTTTATTTTTTTGGATTATTAGTTCATCTCAATGAAAGAAATCTAAAAAGTAAAAATTATGATCAAAATCTTAAAAAAATAAAAATAATTTTTCAGGTTTTTAAAATAATCCTAATCTAATGCTCCATTCCACCACCCTATTCTTTCACTTCAAAGATTAATTTTTAAACTTGTATACATAATAAACTATTCCTATGATTTCAATACTCTTAAAATACATGGTGTGGGCTTAGTCAATTTTTTTCCGAATTTTTTTCTCGGTAACTAATATCCTAATGTAGTACTCTATTATGTGGCCTTATTCTTTCACTAGTTACTGTTATTGTATTACAGTATTCTTTAGTTAGCTGATGTTATTAGTGAGCTTTTGTAACTTTAATATAACTTGTTATAATATAAGGTTTTGAAAGAGCACTTTAAATAGTCTTTTTTTTAAAGAGTATTTTAAATAGTTTATGGAGATGATATCTCAATTGCAAGAGAAACGTGGTTCAAAACCAAAACCGAACCGTATTTTTATGGTTTGGTTAGTTCTCCAAATTCATACTCCGTATGTAGTGATTTGGTTCTTGGTTTACTATAAAACAAGACCAATCCGATCCATACTAATTAAGTATTATGTATTACGTTCAGTTTCTGCATCCGCCACTAGATTTCTAGGTGTACACACTTGTCTGCACATAATTGTTGGGTCTATAGATCTTCATGCCCTATCAGACAAGGACGGATGCAAAATTTTAAAGTCGGGTGGAAAATACTAATTAAGAAATTTTATATCATATAAAAAGCAATATCAACCTTGCCCAATATCAGTTGTCAGAATACTACTAATTAAAACTATTGTTAGAAACGCACATACATTTGATCGAACTAAATTAAAAAATAGCATTATTTTTTTCAAGACTTTTGGTTAAGCTAGTGTTGACTTGTTCAAATTGATGTTGGGCGAACACGTATAAATATTGTTACTTTTTGGAGATAATAAGTGTAAGAGGGAAAATAAATTCCGGGCTTTAATGAGATCGAATCTGCTTTCTGTGGAAGAACCCTAATCCTGCAACACTAACAAAAGATTAGAGCACCTTTGTATCTAGTTGGCAAAGATATGCTTAAGTTAGTATGACGAACTAGGAGGAAATTAATTCATAATGCTCGAAATCAATAAATTACTGCGTACCTTTTACATTTCGGGTTTTTTCATATTTATAGATGATTGTTTGCTTGTTCTCCAAGCTACTTTCCTTATTAGGATCTTTCTTCGTTTGGAATCCCTTTCCCCTATGGGATCGTTCCCAATGGCCAACAGAATCTTCATGGCACTGGATTCCTTATTCGCTAGGACTTCTTATCATACTGAACTCCTTTGCTCGTCTGGGGTTCTTCCCATATTGGAGTCTTACCCCAATTATGCATGGTATCTCAATCTTTTTCTTGATTCGCAGAGATTATGCTTATCTAGTAAGCATTGCCACTGGGGGATATTTTGGAATATCTCTTTCTGCAATAACTCATAAGGCGGTTTGGATCTAAGGTTTGCCCTTTGCTCAACAAACACTGTATTGATAACCAACCACTGCTCGTCAGAATCATGTTTTGCTTATGTGGATCTTATTTAATTTTAACCCGTCATTCGAGGCGTTTGTGCTGACGTGACGCATTCCTCGTATATTTCTAGGTCATTTTTAAGAATTCAGGAAAACACCACACACAAAAACTACTATACTTGTAGCAGGGGCGGCTGCACCTTATGCCTTCAATAGTCACATGACCACCCAAAGAAAATAATTTTACTTAGAATACATGTAGAATTTTTTTGATAGTTCATTGTTGAACACCCTACCCAAACTAAATTGAACACCCAAACCCTAATAAATTGAACATCTTGCCCAATAAAAAAAGTCCAAGTTTTGAACACTTGGGCCAATAAAAAAGCCCAAGTTCAATTCAAATTGAAATCCAAAAAACTAAAACCTAAATAAAAAAGGTATGGGAAAAGGCTTAAGGCATACCCAAACAAAAGGCTTGTTCAGTTCTTCTTTGACTTTTCACTGGCAAAAAATAAACTTTCTTCTCTGGACCTCTGGTGCGACCGATCGACTGGTGAAATCTCTCCTTGTCTCTTCCAAGATTTCTTGAGAGAGATGTATTTGATACCGTTGATAACGAGGCTATTATGAACAAAGTATGAAAACTCGTCGAGGGCAATTGTAATATACTTTATGTCTTTATCCGTTATTTTTGGGCGGCATTGCCAATATTAATGGAATTTTTTTTGTCTATATTTAGTTGTGGTTTATAGAGGTAGTAGAGCATATATAAGACTTTATGAACACCCTTAGAAAAATTCCTGGAGCCGCCACTGACTTGTAGCAGAAATTTAAAACATGCATGGGAAGGGCCATTGCCTGAGCTCATTCGTCTCTCTGTCCGTCTATGATACGGAGATAATATTTGTATGAAAATGACATTAATATGCATAGGTGGTACAATTGCTGACATATTATGCGATTTGTTGTCATGAGGTCCTGATTCTTGGCAAATATATTTCTCCGTATACGTAACCGAAATTGCTACATTGCAAGTTAATAATCTGTATTCGGATACTCCGAGGTGTCCGACAGGTGTTACATGAATAAACTTTACTGTATTTTAAATAGTTCTCCATTCTGGCCCTGCCACCTTGGTTTTATATATAACTCCTACTCTTTACGCATAGGTAGTATTTAAGTATTGTTTATCTATTACATCGTATTTGGACGGTCTAATTATCCAATGCTCTCGAGACTACTGAATAATTACTCGTTGGGACGACAATACTTAAAAAGGTGATGAGTTTAATGTAGAAATTTTTCGATGCCAGAGCTGATTATTATAAATTATTTAAAGTTTGAGAGATTAATTACGGTTTGAAAAAAAAAATATTCATTTTGAAAGGGGCTTACTTTAACTATCAACATAAATGCTGTTTTAGACTTTAAAATATGCATAAAAATGAAATTTAAAATAAAAAGGGACATTTCCCGCATCACCAGTTAATTTTTTTTTATTGTTTTTGGGTAATTTGCATCGCTAGTTAATGATGGAATGCATGCAATTAATGGGTAGAATTTGCTAATCAACTCTGACAAACAAATCCGAACTATTGATTTTGCCAATGAACAATGTAAATGAGTATTATCTTGTCGAGTCGGAGAGGATTAGGATCCATAGTGAAGGGAGCGCAGCGGTGAGAATTAAGACCCATAGTCAAGTGAGTGAAGAGGCCAGAGAGATCCTTGTGTTCAGTATCTTATTGCATTTCGATGTCCTTGATACACTATGGTAACCCTTTGTCCAAACGGGACAACATTAAAATATTGAAATACAAAAATGAGAAACGAGTATTCTATGTTTGAGTAAAAAAATTCTTGCATTTAGCCCGTATATCCCTAGGTATGGTCATAACATTTCCTTGATCCTGCTAATTTTTTTATTTTTTTTTGTCATTCTCATTCCTAATATATTACATGGGAAATGCGGTAATAAGACTCGATCCCGAAATATAATGTGGTACATCCAAGAGCTTTATCATACGAGCTAGCCACCGGCTCTTGGGTTCAAATCTAAGTCATAGGTGAGGTCCCCTGAATAATGAGTAATGTAATAAAAAGGTATGAGCATTATACACCCAAGAGATTCTCAAGTAGAGTACTCCTAAAAAAGTAGCCGTTACAACATATAAAATGCCAACAGCCGACCACCCACTAATGTCAAGAATTAAAAACATGAAAAAAGTTAACGTCAAATGTTCCAACACATCGAAAACCCAAATTAAATTGAATATTCATCCATAAATCCATCCATGTTCTTGTTTCATTGCTCCAACACCCATCATAATTGGTCATCGTTTTGCTCTCCCAAGTTCTTTTACAGTAATTTATTACTGTATTAGGTTTCTGTGTTCGTTTCGTTTACTTTCCTTTTTTCTAAGGATCCACTCACTCCAGCCAGAAATCTCACTCCCCCAGTCCTACCTCTCAACAAATTCCCATAACAATTTGTCTTTTTAGACTCCTCATTTCATCATCTCTCTCTAGCTCTCTCTCTCTCTGTGGCAAGTTCAATATTGACAAGGGTTTGCTTTGCTCTTCTCTTCCTTATAAACCACTGAAACCAAGTTCAAGTTCAGAGATCAAAGTAAGAATCTTTCAACTCCTTTTTTAATGTCTACTTCTTCTTCACTTTGATTTGGGTTCTATCCTTACCCAATATCTATGCATTTTATTTTTTTTATGAATGTATACCCATATGAAATTTTGCAGGGAATGTGATTGAAGGATGTAGGCAACCGAACCCAGAATTTTTTTTGAGTTTTTCTTGATGTTGCATATCTTTAGAGAAGTCCTAAACCCTAAGCAACCAAAGCAAACAAATTCAATTGTATGTTTTCTTTAAACTGGATTACTTGATCCATGGTATTGAGGAGCATTGGTCACAGAACTTGACAAAGAAGGCGGTACTTTACGATTATGGATTACATTTTTATCCGATTATGAGGGTTGAGATGCGTTTTTTCCTATCAATATCGAAGGTTGTAATTCACAAAAGAAAAAAAAATATTTTCGTTTGTTTTATTTCGTACAAAAATATGGCTGTGGACATGTAGCATTACTCTTAGCACCACATAGCCATTTGCAGAGGACTTAAGCTCACCTATGTCGGAGAGCTAAGGTTCAGTACGTGCTACACGTGTGAAAGAGTATGTTTAGCCCCACTGAGAGGCTATAGAGACTTGAATCCAGGCATTGACTGAGAAATTCTGAGACCAATCGAACCAACCACTTGGTGGTAAAAATGCTTTACCCATCATCTGAGTTCAAAAATTGGGAAAAGGTGCTTGAAGATTCAACTTAAATGGAGAGGTTGAAGGAAATACTGGCTGGAGATTTTTATCATTCTAATCGAGATTTGATTAGGCAAACGTTTGCATATATGTGCCTATGTATCAGTATATCCACCACATATGTGGAGAAACTTGTTCACTTTTTCTATGAAAGAAATCATTCCATGTAAGAAAGAATAAGGAGAAGGGAATTAAAGAAATAAAATTGAACTAACGTATCCAAAATGGAATTGCTGCTCTTAAGTATTATTGATCTTTGTTTTTCGGTTGGCTGTTCATCCAAGTAAGTTAGTTGGGTAATCCATATGACAAATCAGCTGGAACCTGTTTTAGAACTAAACTCAGTTCATTTTCTCCAAATAAGCAAAACAGGACCATATATTTTAATTGCCCAAATGGGTAATCCAAATGCACCCATATCATTGGTTGATTATCATTTTCCATTCAATTATGCTAGTACACGTGATCTAATGAGAATCTTTTCACTTTCAGGGAAGTGTGCATGTTTTTTGAAGAGGATACATGGCAACACTTAGTGATATAATGGTGGCAGCAGCAATCAATATCCTCAGTGCATTTGCCTTCTTTGTGGCATTTGCTGTACTTCGCATCCAGCCTCTCAACGATAGGGTCTACTTTCCCAAATGGTACATAAAGGGTTTAAGAAGCAGTCCGACTCGGGCTGGTGTTTTCATGCAGAAATTTGTAAATTTGGACTACCGGTCATACGTGAGGTTTTTGAATTGGATGCCAGCTGCTCTGAAGATGCCCGAACCTGAGCTTATTGACCATGCAGGGTTGGATTCCGCTGTTTACTTGAGGATATACTTGATAGGGTATGCCCTAGTAGCTTTGAGTTCCCTTGGTTCTTATATCCTTGTAACTCTACAGTATCTGTATTCTTCTTTGTTTGAGAAAACATGTCTACTTAGTACTTACTACTACAACACAGATAGAGAGGCAGGTGACCGAGCCCACTTTATACTGGATAGGGTATGCCCTAGTAGCTTTGAGTTCCCTTGGTTCTTATATCCTTGTAACTCTACAGTATCTGTATTCTTCTTTGTTTGAGAAAACATGTCTACTTAGTACTTACTACTACAACACAGATAGA
>JAXBDA010004136.1:0-30505 GCA_036023075.1 Gaultheria prostrata | reverse complement strand
ATTTTGGGGGTTGGTTGTTGGCGGAACTGGATGAGGCGCCTGGGGAATAGTTAGGATTGGTGTAGAGAGAGGAAGTGTTTCCGGTGTAAATTCTTTTGGGTTTTGGTTGATTTGAAGATTCCCCCCTAGGGATAAGACTGGTTCTTAAGGCGTCTTCAACCGCCATCCCTGCTTGATAGAAGGCTCGGAAGTCATTCGTGGCAGCCGTCACCATGTTCTGGGCTAAATCGGGGTGAAGGTTTCGGATTAAAATCCTCATTTGTTCTTTATCACTGGGTCGTTCGGTCATCAACGCCGCTCTCGCCCTCCACCTTTGCACAAATTCCGCAAAGGTCTCCTTTTCTCCCATCTTGATCGACTCAAGCTCGCGAGTAGTCACTTCCAATTCTACATTGTAATTGTACTACTTGATGAAAGCAGCGGCAATTTCCTCCCATGTTCGTTTCTTGGAAATATCAAGTGAAAGGAACCATTGAAGCGCGGCTCCTTTGAGGGTCTGGTGGAACATTTGGGCCATGGTTTTCTCATCTACCCTTTGGAGAGAGAGCGAACTTACGTAGGTTTGAATATGCCCTTGGGGATTGCCGGTGCCATCAAACTTCTCAAAATCTATTGGCTTAAATTTCGCGGGCAGTTTGGCATCGGGAAACAGACATAACTTGGACATATCAAAACCCACGATTGTGGCTTTCTCTTGCTTAAGGATCGATTCTTCGAGTTGAGCAAGCTTAGCTTTCATTTCAGCCAACTGGGGGTTGTTGGCGGGTTGTTCCTGATGGGGTATCTCTCCCTCTTCCTCGGCATCATTGTGAGGGACCTCTTGTGGTGGGGGAAGCTGGCTTTGGATATTGACCAGAATTCCCATGAGTTGAGTGATTTGGCCATCACTGCGAGCTAACCCATCATGCAATTCTTTTCTTAACTGTTCAACTTCACTCGGGGGATTTTGTCCGTCAGCCATCTCAGATTCTAGCACTGGCGATGGGGGTCTAATCAATCTTTGTCCGGGTGGTCGAGTCCAAACGGGTAAGGTCTTCGTCTTCTTCACAGGCCCAATGGCTCAGAGCTGACAAAAAGCAAAAGTCGGACTCAAACGTGTACTCGATGTGTCTATTATGTACAATAGAGAATGCTTACAAATGCACACTAATCCGTCGCCGCATCTCAATTTACGAAATTAGTCCTACTTCTAATCTTAAGGTTAGTCTACCGCTGTCACGAATCTCACTTGAAGCTATTGTACAAATAACCTAACAACACCCCGGGTAGGTTGTTACTCGGTAGGTTAAATTCCAATCCTTGTTGGGATCAGAGCCAATCACCTTTTTCGACCATCCGAGACAAAGCAATATGGGTGTGTGGTCTAGATACTAATAACTTCAAGGTTAGCTTCATGACACGGGCGACCGTTCGAGCACGGCCAACACTGGAGGTATCTCAAACTCCATGGATTTATAGTCTCCTAGACTGTCCAAAATAAACCTACCGGTTTCGAATCTCACTTAAGATCATTGTAACGAAGATTTTTCAACACCCCGGGTAAGTCATTACTCGGCAAGTTAAATTCCAATCGTTGTTGGAACCAGAGCCAATCGTTTTTCCTGACTATTCGAGACAAAGCAATATGGGTGTTGCAACCCGAATACTAATGATTTCAAGGTTAGTTTGAAATACGGGTAGCCGTATGGGCATGGCAAACGCCGGAGGTATCTCAAACTCCATGGATTTATAGTCTCCTAGACTGTCCAAAATAAACCTACCGGTTTCGAATCTCATTTAAGATCATCGTAACGAAGATTTTTCAACACCCCGGGTAAGTCATTACTCGGCAGGTTAAATTCCAATCGTTGTTGGAACCAGAGCCAATCGCTTTTCCTGACTATCCGAGACAAAGCAATATGGGTGTTGCAACCCGAATACTAATGATCTCAAGGTTAGTTCGAAATACGGGTAGCCGTATGGGCACGGCAAATGCCGGAGGTATCTCAAACTCCATGGATTTATAGTCTCCTAGACTAATTGACTAAAACGGCTTTGGAAAGTTGCCCTGATCCTCAAGTTTTATTTTCGAACGACGTATCCTTAGAAAGGGGCCGACAAGATTTGGTAAATATGCTTAACAAGCCCTTAACAAGGACTTGACTTTGGAATTAGAAACGAATGTACCGTATCGGTTCAATCGTGTCTAACTTTCGTCGAGTCACTGCTTAGAACCGGTTAACGGGTTGGCGTACCCACAAATTTTCCAATTCTTGTCAACCGTTAAGGACTATTGGGGCGAAAACGTGCACGTAAAGTGTACGACTCATCATGGGGCCAAGGCAACCTTCTACTAACCGTAAGGGCCCTAAAACTAAAGGGATGATGCCTACACGAAACAACATTTGTGACAACTATATTTACAATGTAAATGCATGAGTGCATCGTGGCATGGTAAAGAAAGCGGTAACATTTAGCACATTAACAAGATGGAGCACGCAAACTTAACATACGGGTAGGTCGCTAAACGTGTGGTTCTATGGCTAGCTATATGCAAAGGCTGGTTTTGGTCACAAAAGGGGACCCCGGACTCAAAGTCAAAACTGCCTCCTATCGTTAAGAACAATAGTGACGATGTGACTTATCACGGTCGAGGGCTGCTGGGCATTTTGGGATTCCCTGTCACCGGCAAGCCGGGCAGGATTGCCAAAATACGCCAGCGGGACTGAGAACTATGCAAGTGTAATGCAAAAATTGAATTCCAAATATTTGAAAAATCCCACAAAATATTTTTTGAATTAAACCCACTTCGATTAATACATATTTCTAGGAAATTACACAAGCGCAATTTAAGTAAAAATATATATTAACCGGAATCCCCAGCGGAGTCGCCAGCTTGTTGACAGTCAGCTGAAAACGTGCCGATTTGATTGATTGATTTTCAAAAGATTTGTTTTTAGAGTTGTCACCCGGATTTGAGGTCTGAATCCGAGAAACCGATTTAAAATATGACTTCTGTTCCCAACGAAAATATTTTTACTGATCTTTGCGGAACCAAAGGTTTCTTGGATTCGGGGGTTTGGTTACGAGAAGGGAAGGGTACGGCACCCTTCTCACCCGGTCCGTGAACCGGTCTCTACTCAATAATTTACGGGATTTTTGGAAATATTTGGAATTCAATTTATTTCACATTAATGGGAGATCGGGAAGGGGAACCACATAAATAATAAGAATACAAAATGCAAGTTTACGATGATTTACGATTAATAAGCAGTGATGAAGGTGGAACCAGCAACATGGAACTGATGCAGAATGAAATAACACAGATTAAGACATGATCTCCCAGAATGGGGATTGAGCGCTCAATGGTAGAGGCTTGAGCGCTCCAACCGGTTTGAGCGCTCAGAGTTCAGGGCTTGAGCGCTCAAACCAGTTTCTGGTTTTTGTGTTTTGAGCCCCTTTCCAGCTTCTTCTTACATTCTTTTCAAGATCAAACATTAATAAAACTTTTTTTTTCAGAAAGGCATAGATTAAACATGAAGCATTGATCTCTTAAAAAAATGAGGAGAAAAATAAAATAATTATGAATGAGGAAGAAAAATGCTTGAGGATGAGTATGAGAGAGTGAATCTAATTGTGATCACTGATATAACAACACACACACACACACCTGAAAGGAGTTTAACCATGATCCATCATCAAAACAAGGTAGTATGACCAAACTGCCAGAAAACAGCTTGAGCGCTCAAGCATAGGACCTTGAGCGCTCAAACCATAATCTGATTTTTTGGTTTCTGAACCTCAAATGATATTATTAAGATTTTCCAAGGTTACCAGCATTTTAGTTAAGGATGATACCAACCAATCAGTCACTGCTCTACTCTTCAAGAGTGAGATTTATAGGATTTTAACCTATGATCATCACGAAATAGTTATTAAATGCTCATGCATAAACTTTAAAAATGAAAATAAACTGTTCTAGAAACATACCGAGCATCTAATAGCCATATGATGATGATCAAAATCGAAGAAAAAGCACGAACCTTAGTAAATCAGTGACTGACCCAGAGACGGTTTAAGCGCGCAAAGCCACAGGCTTGAGCGCTCAAACCTGTTCAACCTGCAGATTTTTGAAAATGGTTTGATCACTTATTTTGGACCTTGTGAATTCAATGCAAGTATAAAGAACTTGATTGAGCTCACTGGCCTCACTCAGAAAGACCGAAATAGTGATTTTCACATGGTTTTACTACCTTTTGGACTTGATAAAAAAGGATTTGATGCTTGTTTTGCTTGGATTATAGTATAAAAGGATGATTGGAGTAGTATTTTTGATGAAACACACAGTGGTGATGGTTGGTTAGATGATGGATGGAAGATGACTACAATGTGTTTTGATGGAGGAATGGTTTTTGTTGATGGTTTTGGTGAAATGTTGGGTGGTTTTGTAGAGAGAGAGAGAGGACGGTTTCTGGAGTATTGAGAGACAGGAGAGAGGCTAGGATGTCTGTCTTCTTCCCCCCTAAAACCAGGGGTGGAGACTGGCTTTTATAGAGGGAGAATGAGAGGGAAAATGGAGAGAGAAAAATGGGTTTTTGATTTTTTTTTTAAATGGGGGATTAGGGGTAGTTTAGGGGTAGTTTTAGGATGGTAGAGTGTATTATACGTATAAGAATCGTAGAAGATCATCCCAGACGCTCCCTATACAGGGAAATCTCATGATTAGATGCTCTGCAAAATTGCTGACTGGGCCAGAGTTGAGCGCTCAAGGTGTTCTTCAGGGATTGAGCGCTCAAGGCCTCAATCTTGAGCGCTCAGGGTTCTTGGTGGCTTTGCTTGGTTGGATGGTTCTTGGGTTATTTTGGCTTTTTTGGTGGTGTTAGGTTGATTGGTGCAAGTTCAAGCCCCCTTTTCACAAGCCTCGGGTAACCATGATTGGTCTGTTCCGTCATTGGGAGTGCCCGAGTGCATCCCGGGTTCAAAATTGGGGTGTCTACACATGGTTTTGCCTAGCTGCTCCTTAAACATGATGGTGGCCAAGCGTTGGTATGTTGCTCCTGCGTTCCTTAACCCGAAGGGCATGACTCAAGAAAGAAACCTCACAACTTCCCAAACAAAAGTCGACCCAGCCCCAAGACATGGATGTTTCAGCTGAAATCGAAGGGCTCAAGATGGCTGTGAGCAATATGGGCCAGCGGCTCAATAATCAAATCGCACAGCTCACAATCATGGTGGAAGACATCCGTGACCGTCTCCCACCGGTCCAAGAGAACCTTCAGCGACCCGAAAAAAGCCCAGAAATGGCAGCAGCTTTGGCCAAGGTCTCTGAACTTGAGGAATCTGTCATGAAAGAATCCAAGCACATAGGCTTTGAAAATCTCGTTGGCACTGAAGATCCAAAAATACACAAGTGGGACAAAGAAAATACAACCACACTCCAAGGGTTTACTCCGGAAAGGGGAGCACACTGTTTGGCAATAACACTCGTGCAAACATCACCCTCAGCTCCACAAATAACAACTCCAGCTTCACAACCAAGACCACAACCCAAATCAACTGGCCCAAAGACCAACCAAGAGAATTCTCCCAACTCTCCGCACCCCTATCCTCGGTCTATAAAGAGTTTCTCATGAGCGGTCTCATCAAACCACTCCAGCCTAAACCTCTACCTCGAAAGCTTCCATCAAATCACAACCCAGATGCCTTCTGTACCTTCCATCAGGTACCCGGTCATACCACCGACGAGTGCCAACGCCTCCGTCACGAGATCCAAGATCTCATTGACAACAAAACCATCCTTCCACCATCACCAAAGTCTGACATCACATCAAATTCCATGACTCAGCATAAACAAAACCTCGACATCAATCAAGTCAACATCACCTTTACTAAAAGCACCCTTTCGGGCTCCTCCAACAATGACCCCAACCAAACTAAACCAGCCAACGAAATCACAACCAATAGGCCCAAAAACCAGCAAAGAATATTTTCCCAATTCCCCGCACCTTTGTCATCGGTCTATGAAGAGCTTCTCGTGGCCAGTCATCTCACACCACTCCAGCCAACACCACCTCCACAAAATCCCCCACCATCTTACAACCCAAATCAATTTTGCGCCTTCCACCAAAAAGTCGGTCACCCTATCGAGAGATGCTAATGCCTCCGTCACCAAATCCAAGACCTCATTGACAATGGAACCATCTTTATCCCATCACAAAACCCAAGTACCATTTCCAAAACCACTGCTTAAGCACTAACCAGATGTCCGCATCAGTCAAATCAACCTCATATCCAATAAAATACCCCCAAACCCCACCATATCCCAACCATAACTTTCATATCGACCCCACTATGATGGAACCATTGCTCAGGAGAATCATCAGTGGCTATGCAATTGTCCAATCTTTCGCGAGTCTTGAAAGTCTAATCCAGTTTTCACTTTTATTGAGTCAGTTTGTACTTTGAGTCTGTCATGCTCTCGTGTCTATGTGTTTTCAATGTTCGAGTCTGTAATGTCAAGGAAAAGAAAAATCCAAAAATAGAGTCAGTTTCGTAGTCCTGAACTACGCACGACCTGATTCCTTGCAAAGGGATACGTAGGCAACCTTTAGTGGTTCGGTCGTAACGATCAAAAATCAATGTCACTCTGTTGTGTTGAAATTGTCATCATAAATTTGAGTTTTTACAAAGATCTCTCACCTTCGAATTGTTTTCCACCATCATCTGAAAAATCATGATAATCAATTCAAAACACGAGATGAATTTTGATCGAACCCCCACCCCACACAAGAAGCAATGCTTTGACCCCGAAAAAAGCCTGTTAGGTCGAAAACCGCAAGGGCGGCCTAGGCAAAAGTTAAGGCAAAAAGCTCGCTAGATCAAACTTCAAATCGAGATCTAGGCAAAAGTTAGAGCATTCATAAGTTCTCTCTGTCAAGTTGCGCAATTCAAAATGAAGAAAGGCATTCTTTGTTGTTATTCCCCACATATATATCCATTGCAAGCCCTTTTTGAGCCTGAATCAATTTCTTCGCAATTTAACCCAGCGAGGCAGCTATCCCCCTCACTGGGGTGAAATAAGAGATATGAAAGTGTCAAATGCATGATTACCAGTAGAATGAAAATGCCAAAGATATAGGCACGTGAAAATACCAAACACATAAGCGCTACAAGATCAGAAGCGCTGAAGAAATGAAAAAAAACAGCGCCTATGAAATTTTTGTGCCTATTATCCTTTGTTTGTCAAGCCCAAAACCTTGGCCCCATTATAACCTAAATGAAGCCCTTTTAGATTGAAAAGCGCAACTTGATAGTTAGAATCCACGTCAAAAGGGAACAGTCTAATCTCCCTTAAAAGTCAAAGCATTGCACAAGCATTGGCGTCAGCCAAGGCAAAGATCCAAACTGGGGCACATTAATGAGTTTTCATCAGCAGCCCTCCAAACAGGGGCATATTAATTAAAAGTCAAAGGGGCATCACCAGCAATCCGGGGCATGGATTCATGATAAGAAATCTCGTGTTTTGACAAAACAATCGATTTTGAATGATCATCATTTGATGGAGTAAAACAATTTTGAAATCCTGAGGGAAAAGTAATCAAAATCCAATTTTATCATGGTAATTTCGGCATTAGCGGTGAGGCATGTTTGCCATCTTTTCAGAACATCGAGTCAACACTGTTAGAAATAATTGATTTTGATTAAATTTTATGAGAAAAATGATTTCTTAAAAACAATGTTAAAATGTCATATTCCCATCGCTTAAATCAATTGGTCTTTCGTAAAACATTTTTACCCCAGGAAATAGAAATGCCTTTAGACAAATTATTCTAAAAGAAAGCCTTCTCCAATTCTATACTGGTGAGTCCTCGTGTGATTTGTTTGGAACCAAGTGTGGTAGTCTAATAGGATTCTTTTATTATATACATCCTTCGGCCCAAACTCTTTGGAACAACACCCATGTTGATTGGCCCATTAACTATTTAATTCCATTACTAGCTCTTGGCACATTCAAACTAGATGTTTTGCTTGTATGGAATTATTTTTCCAATGATAGATGCTTGCTATACAAATTTTATAAGACCACGTGGGCCTTTTTAAATTTCCACCAGCTTGTTCATGAAATATCATTTTTGAATATTTCTTTTATAAAATAATCTCTTACTTTGTCGGCCAGGAAATGATAGCTAGCTGCATATCTATGTCCGTCACTGGCCCATGCATAAATTAATTTCCTCTGTCTTTAGCCTTTGCACATGCCAGTACCTCCGCAGCACACGGTCCAATCCAGCAGTTGCTATAGCAAAACGATCTGAAAGCTTTCCGCCATTATTGACTTCGGAGAAGCTCTGTATTAATATCGCATGAACGTTGCAGCTTACATATTTTGAATTTGGAGATTTACAGTTCAACGTTAAAATCTTGCATTGAATGAAGATCAGTCATGGCAGAAGAAAGATTTTGAACTCAACGGAAATATTTTTTTCTATAAGAGAAGAGCTTCTGCAGATGAAGAAAAAAACCAAGCTACACACCGGAGCAATTTCAAATACGTACAGAGCAATATTCACTTCACTCCTCTGCACCTCATTTTCACATTATCTTTTGAGAGCCGTGAGAGCAAATTTGTGTATCACTCTTTGAGAGATTTATTTTTCCACACCACAAATTTCTATCAGTATTGTATTGAGAGTTAGAAAAATTCTCAGTGAGCTACTGCAGAACTAAGTTTTGTTCTGTGAGTGATTTTTAGAGTTTGGGAGATAAACTCTAGCGGTTCGGCTAACTCCTCGGGAAAGTTAGTGTTGCGGTTGTAAGGTTTAATCGGCACCAAAAAGCTGGTTGTTGGATTAGTAAAACAACAACTCCTTAGGCTAGTGGACTAGGCTGGGCAGTGGACAAAACTCATACCAAACCACTATATATCGCTGTGTGATATCTCTCTCCCTTAACTCCTTTATTTTTGTTGTGCTGTTTATTTTTCTTATTTAATTAGTAATTTTTTATTTGGGAATTATTGTTAGCAACCCTATTCAACCCCCCCCCCCCCCCCGCGCGCGCACGGATCTTGCTTGCTGCCATCCAAAGGACATGGTAAATAACTAGTACCAAAAAAGCAGGCTTTAGCTGGTTCCACCACCTCCTAACATCTTCCACAAGTACATTTCAGAAGATATAAATATACGAAGGTAGCCACTATTCCAATAGCTCTTGATAATGAACCTAACTCCAGTCAGCAGTCGCCTTCCACTCTTCCAGTATTGATTAGGCCTCATTTGTTTCCAATTACACAACCAACATAAGAACCGCTTCCAATGAGACTGAACATGTGCTCGAGTTTCCTATATGATGCCCAATATTGGAAACTGTGGCTTGGTCATAATGGCTCTTACAACACCATGGTCACAAATCAAGAAGATCCACTTGAAATCCATAAGTTTCCTAAATGTAAACCAGAAAATGCCTCCTTTTCATATCACAGAAAATTCTAGTTTTCTCATACAGCACAGCCTCCAAAGCATAATGCTTAACCATCTTCCCGCGATCAAATTGCATTTACTATAAAAATCAATAGCAAAACAAGGAGTATAATCCCATAAAGGCCAATTGCTTAAATTGCCTAATTATGGATCCAGAGAAAAAGTAACACTAACCATCACCTTGAATTACCTAGGTCATGCGCAGGAATCCTGGACATTAACAAAAGAGCCAAAGTTCGTTTAGATTGACAAATGCTTGGCACGTGTAACATTCTGAGTTTAGTTTTCTAGATGGATAAATGAACGTCATGTCTAACTTTCTGAGTATAGCATGTATGTAAAGTACAGTTCAAGGACCAGAACACAAAACAAATAAGGAATTCAAATTCTAAGCATGGAAAGCTTTGACATCACATGTAAGTCAACTATCAAAACAAACCTGAAAAGTTCTTCCCTTTGTGAAAAGGATTGGTATTTTGCAAATACATCACCGAATCTCATGTAGGAAAGTCCATTCAGGGCTCTGCTAATACCAAGAACTTTCTGTCAAGATGAACATTCAAAGTAACGGATTAATGAATAAACCTTAAAACAAAACATACCTTTCTATACGATTCCTTAAAGCCTGAGATAGAGCAGATGCAACCTCCTCTGAATCTCCAGGAGCCAACCAGACCCCAGATGTAAGAACTGCCACCACAAAACCAACATAATTTCCTTCCCAGATATTTCTTTTTTTTTTTGTGAAAAATACAGAAGCGCTTAATAAAGCCGAAAGGAACGGATTCATGCAGTACTCTCTCAACAAAAGCTTTACAAAGTAAATTCTAGTTGAGTTCAGGAGTATCATTTACTGTTATAAGTATAATTCAGTAACAAATAGTATGAAGATGTCTCCAAAGTCCAAACAATAGCAGCCATTGGTTCAGCGGTTAAAACTCTATACGCTTGTGTACTCCCTATCAACCCCTCCAAGACCGATTGATTGGGACCAAAGTAGGGGTATTCTTCTAATACATTAAAACAGACCAAAAATAGAAGAGCCTCACTCCACAATCATCTACAGTGCAATCATGATTTAACAAATATACCTCTTAATCTAGACACAGCAGGCTGAGCACACTCTATAACAGATGCATAACGCCCGGGGAGGAAAAGCCAGAGCTTGATTTTCTCATCTGCGGATTTCATACACGCAAGCAGCAGTTAGAGAACTAGAGATGGTAGTATTAGTCTGAAATACCGCTTTTGATCTTAACCTGGATTGTGGACACCCTGAGAGGGATCCCACGGCCCAACAAATGAATTTGTCCACGCACTCAGAAATCCTTGCTTCTGCAACTCAAGATGGGATGAAAGCACCAGTAGCGTAGCAGCATCTTTCTGCTCCAACTTAGTGCTGCCCAATTCACAAGAAATATCTAGTTTTAGCAGTAACAGGAATAGCACAGCATACATTTCTGATTGCTCGTTAAATATTAATCTCTAAGATTTAAGATTTACTGATTTAGAGATTTAAGTTCAAACTGTGCAAAAAACAAACCTTTTATCAGGGAGTGGGTTGAGATCAGACTCGTGAGGGATAAACTGGAACCACGATACCTGACGAAAACCTCCCTGTAGAATTGGTCAATAATGTAAAGTAAGATAATGATGTCTGAATTTTGGACTGAAAATCTACATCAGTGGACCATGTGTTACAGGCTTACAGCATTTATGATGAGTTTAGTCAGACGCTTCAAATTCCCTACTACAGTTCATTTTTTTGGCCAAAATGTGAGACTATCAATCTCCCCTTACTCATCCACATCAAACTCTGACCTCCCTCTAAATTCAGGATGGTCAGGCCCCCAGAAAGCCAGATCAGATATCATTGCAAAAAGAGTAAACAAATTTCAGATATTAAAATATATGTGCAGCTCATTAAACGTTATACATGCAGCTCATTGTGACATGCCATACGTCAGTGACCCACTATTAAGCACCAACACTCCTAGAGGCAGGCGTATCAGACACGGGGACAAGCCGGGAACACGGCGCAATATGTATGGGACACGAGAGGGACACATTTTGGGACTCGGCATGGGTTAAATATGCAATTTTTTTAATATTTTGGGGGGTCAATTACTCAAAGTGTATTACTTCAAATTATTTGGGTTAAAAGTACAATATGATGTATATATGACACTTATTCATTATTGAAGCTTCATGTTCATACATATAACTATATTTCCATTGGTATGAAATATATTTATTAATTTTTGGCGTGTCTGTGCAACATAGTTGACCCACTTGGCATAAATATATGTTAGTAAGTCCATGTTTTTAATGAAATGAATCAGAAGACTAAAGCAGCGGAATTTGCATATTACAGTGAATTTTAACTGAATTTTGAAAGCATTGATGTCTTGTATTGTATTTGCAATTTAAGTGCTTCAAGCTAGGACCACTAGGGATATGGCCCATGGCATCTTTCAGCAAATTGCTCTAACTATAAAGTAATAACCAAAACAACACAGTTTCCCAAGAGATTGTTCAAAGAGGGAAAAGAAATATTATCAACGTAAATGAAGGCAAGAATCATACAATTTTGAAAACATTTGTCCACATTACTCCAACAAGTTGAAGCTCTGGCTGTGTGATAAATGCCTGTCAACCCTCCCAATGTTGTGGCACAGAACTTGTATTGAAAACCTCGATCATACCTCCGTACCGCAAAATAGGATGGGCAGTGTTAACAAACAGGCTAACTGTAAAAGAAAACAAGATCAATCATTACGACATTCCACAATAGTACATAAATTAAGGAGAAAGAATGGAAGAAATGGTATTAAATTCTTCTCGAGCATCTGCATTGTGGCTCATGTAGCGCTACAATAGCAAAAATACTTTGATCTTTTAACTCATCAAAAATATCTTTTTTCCTACCCTCGGAATTCCAATGCCACTTATCCTTTGCTGACTTCATTTCTAAGGTGCCTAATATCATTAAAGCTAAGTTTCCACTAAAAATACCGTGTTCCCACCGTAGTCAAAAGTGTATGTTGTTACCGCTGAATGTCAAATGAGTTGATGTATGTGAGGAGAATGACTTGTGGGAGGATACCAAAAATACTGCTGAAAATAACCAAAATACCATAGTGGGAACTTAGCCTACATTCGACAACTAAAGCACCTTGCCCATCATGATATAACTACGCTATGTAGGAATTCTTATAGAAGAATAAAACAATTTGAAAATAGGAATCAAACACATAAACAACCAGAAACAGCTTAAAAACTTATTATTATAAAACTGTTAAAGACGTGAAATTATGACACAACCTGTAAACAAGTGAAATTCTCAAAAGCCCTAGTTTCTGGCAGTTATGCAGCTTGTGAACTGAATTGGAGGGTAGAGATAGAGAGTACCCGGTGAATTACTTTGGGGCGATTCTGGAAAAGCAAAGAAGAAGAAACCGTTGATGGTTGTTCTGACTTGTGATTGGTTGGAATTTCGAAACCCTAACTGCACACAAATACAGTGGAGAGAACCTGAATAACAATGAGAGAGAGAGAGAGAGAGATCTCCAAGTGGGTGTCAAAACCTTGTTCGGTTGAAAAGTAGAGACTACAGCGATTGTCTTTTGGATGTCCTAAATTCGGTCCTACGCTGACTTGCAGAAAGAGAGCAGAGCTGTGAGATGGGAGGGGAGAGAGTGGGGGAGATTTTATATAGCAGAGCCAGAGGGTAAGTAAGTAAAAAAACCAGGTAAAATCCGAGGGCAAATTAGGAAATAAAATAAAGACCTTGGTTTGATTTGGTTTTGTTTGGTTTTGGGGTAATGATTGGAGGGATAAATTAGAGTAATAATTAGAAATATGGGTGATGATCGGAGAGAAACAAAGAGAAAAATGAGAATAATAATTAAAAATATTAGTAATTATTTGAGAAAAATATGAGTAACAATTGGAGAATAATGGAAAAAATGGGTCTCGAAACGCAAAACAAACAAGGTGAAAGTGTTCGAGTCCTCTATAATGCAGGTTGCGGTGTACCCATGTTCTCAAAACAATTTTGGGTGCCGAGTGGATATTGCCAACTGGTACCCACGCACGATCAGCCGTATGGCCCACATTGATTCGCTCTCTCTCCTCTTTTTCTTTCTAAAATCCGGACGGTTGGATCGCGCTGTGAACGACTGAGATTGCTGAGCAGTTACCACGTGTACCATCCCCACCCAGCATTAAATTTTTTTTCCATGTTCTCATACTCCCTTCTGTCTCATAAAGTTGATCCCCTACAAAACTACGTGCAATTTTCGGACTTAAAATTATGTATCTACTAAAACAGATTTTCGATTTATTTTTTTTCACCGTTCAGAAGATCTCATCGAAAACTATCAAATAAGATCCATATGACACCAAAAAAAAAAATTCAGTAAGTACATTATTTTTTAAAGCTTAAAAATTACCCGTAATTTGATAGGGGACTAACTTTATGGGGACGGAGCGTGGAAGTATAATTTTTCCCATGGCCCTCTCTCTCTCTCTCCCCCGCTCGCAAACTACCCATAATCACCGTTCCCGTCAAACTCGTGGGCTTGGCGAAAAAAGAACCAACCCGCTTGCCAAAGCCCAATGGGTCTATGGCCTATTAAAATCCTTAGTAAAAAGGCTTGTGAAAATTTAAGAAGAATCATGGGCTCTAATTCTATAGTTGCTGTGTAAAACACACAACACCTGATCCAATGACAAACAAAAAGAACTTCTTCATTGCAGGCCCAAAATACACAAGAATTGGACCTTCCAAATGTTCCAACAGTAAAGACGGTGAACTGTATTTTTTACTCTCAAGTAATTAGGCAATTGGATTTGTGTGAAAAACCATAAATATTCAATGAACACATCCATAGAAAGCAAGAAATAGTAGTATAACTTACTCTCGGTCATTGATTTTGGCACTCCACTTGTTGACGTTAACAGTCCAATATTTGTCTTTTAGTGTCTGTGTTGTGTCTTGGTGTGTATTTTGAATACTAAAAGACAAACATTGGAGTGTTATTATTAAAAAGTGAAGTGTCAAAAATCAATTACCCTTATTCTCGTATGATAACCTAAAATTCGTTAGTAAGATCATTTTATGTGTCGTCGACAGTCTTTTTCTGCACTCTCCCTATATAAATCTACTGAAAAACCTACGCTACATAAGTAACATAACCCAAAAATGGTGACCAAAATTTGGTTACCAAAAAATTACCGTGGCTGATGTTAAAAAATATGTTTTTAATAACCAATAAATGCATAACTATTTTGAAGTTTATCATACACCACTATTCATAGCTTCACCAAAAAAAAAAAGTGTTCCTGATACCGTAATAAAGATTTGTAACGGAAATGGATTCTCTAGTCCATGTTTTGGACTGCAGGAGACAATCGTAGTGATCTGAACTGTCCATTTGCTGCAATTTATGGTTTAGATTTATTTATAACTTTTACGCGTAAGAATTAACTTTTTCCCCGGAAGAGTTTATGATCAAATCCAAAACATTGAATAAACCAATAAATGGGACTGTTCCTCCAGTCCAACATGGACTGATCCAGATCCTAAACCAAATGATAGACGTACCATACACTAAAAACATGCGTACCATAGTAAAAATATGTTTACCATCATCTATCTAAAAAAATAAGCATCCAACCAACTTTCTCCTTTTTTTTTATCAAAAAAAAAACTCTCCCCCCTTATTTTACATTTTGTGTCAATTTCAATTTTCACCAGCTTTAGGTTCCCGTTCTTTCTTTCTTTTTTGTCAATATTGTATACATCAATGGGGGTTAGGGGTAAATTCGTTGGGTAATCGTAACAACCAAAAGAGACTCGACGTCTCTCTATAGACTTAAACTCTAAACCTCTCCCTTGGAAACCATTGAATTCAAACAGATGGGCTCTATGTGAATTGCAAATATGGCATAACTCATAGAATGTATTTGAATAAACCCTCTCTCTCTCTCACACACAAATAGCTATTTTTTGGGGTAAAGAGATAGAAATATTATTAATCAAAACCACCAGTCCAAAACCGTCGGCTATCAATACAACTACACAAAACCATAGGCCCAAAAACTGCCGGCTAAAAAAAACCACCTACAAAAAATAACAAAAAAAAAGGTACAAAAAATGAAAATGCCGGAGCCGGAGCCAGAGCCAAAGCCAGAGCTGTCACCACGCCACCGCCGCCACTATCGTTGTCAGGAGTCCGTATCTGAAAACCCCAAATAGCTACTATTTGATTTTGGCTGATTGTCAACATGAGAAAAGGTAACTCAAAATCAGCATCACACACTCGCACAGGAAAGACAAAGTGCCTTGGCCATTAACGAAAATATCTCCCAAAAACAGGAAGATGAATTAAAATGACTCCCACCATGCCAGCATCTCAAATCACAGAATACAAAAGTCACTTTTGATGGATTGGTCCTCAGCACTTATAGAATAATTCCATTGATTCCAAATGAGTTATCAAATGAATTATGATCATGACATACATAAAAGTTATATTTTTCTCCCAATGAAGTCACATTCAAATTGATAATGATAACATTGATCAATACCAGCGTTTGGTGGAATTGGAAATCAGTCAAAAATTAATCCAATGGGAAAGAAGACAAAATTATCGGAAAATGAAGTTTATGGAAGAAATTATTGGATAAGGAATCAAGAAAGTTGGCTTTGTAGTTCTATTAGTCATGCTTCCAATTTGGTAATTAGTCAATTTTTTTTATACTTTTCAAAAGCCTAGTCTGGTGGATTTAAAATGGTAAAGTAAAAACTATGACAAAAACACTAACACAGTTTCAAACGTATCACACTTTACATGTAATTACTCCTTTTTTTTAACAACCATCGCAAAACATGCCTAACGTTTAAGAGGGAGGTCGATGATTCGAGGCGTGGATCACATTTAAGAGGGAAAGTATTCGTTACATGCACACTCCCATACAATTTTTTGTGGCTCATTTTATGAAATTTTGTGGTCCATTTTATGCATTTTATGACATTTTTGTTGTACTGTGCACTCCTTTCAAATTTTGTGGCTCATTTTCTGAATTTTTGTAGACCAAGATAAGAATTTCTGTGGTGTTTTTTTTACGAATTTTGTGGTGCTATTTATGAATTTTAAAGTCAGAAAAAACAGCACAAGGTCAAAAAAGATGGCTGAAAGTTGTGGACTTTCGTACTGTTAGTTATGAATTTGTGGTGGTACTGTTGATAAATTTTTGGATTGCTGTGAATTTTTATGGTCCAACATACAATATTTTGTGTGTTCAATTAGTAGATTTTGTAGTGGTTTATGAATTGTTACAGTTCAAAATAAAAAAAGACGTGCCGTACACCAATTTGATGTGCAACAACTTATTATTCATATGAAAAGGTCCTTATTGCTTGCCACTGAAAATGAGATCCTCCTTTATCCGAGGGAGCATAATGGAATTTTTTTTTCAATACTCATAAAAGAGGTTTTTTTTTTTTGTCATTCGATATACATCGGTGGGGGATTAGCGGGGGAGTTAGGAGGGGGTCTAGAAGCTATCCATAGCCCTAAACCCCAAACGCCTCTGCCGAGGCTAGAACCCTGATCTCGCTTATGG
This sequence comes from Gaultheria prostrata, assembly GCA_036023075.1. Lineage (NCBI taxonomy): Eukaryota > Viridiplantae > Streptophyta > Magnoliopsida > Ericales > Ericaceae > Gaultheria > Gaultheria prostrata. Next base: position 13,415 of record JAXBDA010004136.1, on the reverse strand, counting down.
GAGAACCAGGAGATAACCGCTACGCTGTAAGCTCTTCGTATACTCACAGGAGAGTTAGATGCCTAAAATAATTGTGTAGTGATCCCCAACTTGAGCCAATATCCCTCTGATATTTACACTGAGTTATACAAGTGATCAACATTTGGAATATTGCAAATCGCAACGGATATTCTTCTTAATTTGACACAACATATCGATTTCATCTTGGTGGGACTGGGGTGGTGGGGAAGGGTTTCTTTGTCTCTCTTTTTGTTGGAGATATATATTAATTTCCATGTGAATCTAGTGTACGGCACCGAGAAAGTTAAAAAGTTATGAAAAAAATAGATCATATTAAAGGACTTCAACCTTTTTTCCATTGAAATTGGGCTCGGTGCTTCGGCAAAATAAACCAAATGGTTTATTATTTTATCTTTATAAAAACACGACATTTATTAACTTTGTGTCTTTTGTTTATAGATTATTGGTTCGTCTCAACGAGAGGAATTTAAAGAGTAAAAAATTATTAAGTAAACTAAAATTTTTGTGAAGAAAGACAAAAATAATCTAATAATCTACAAAAATTTGGATTATTTTTGTATTTTTTAAAAATATATATATTAATTTTTTTTGACTTTTTAGATTCTCTTGTCATGCCGAACGAATAATTCACAAAAAATCGACGCAAAACTAACAAATGCAAAAAAAAAAAATTTGAATAAAGACAAAAAAATAAACCATTTGGTTTATTTAGAAAAGTGATGTAATTAATCAGGAGCGGCTGTACCGTCAAACGAGGGGTTCAAGCGCATTCGGTGGGTTCAAAAAATGTTCGATTTTTTTTTACTTTTTGACATATAATTTAGTTTTTAGTTAACATTTTCTGCATTGTGTAACTAGTGCATAGTGAAATATACGAAATCCACTTAAATTTATGAGTAAATAAATATGTCATATAGCTCAGTAAAATAAATTCAATAAGGCCCAATCAGTAATCAACTAACATAAAACACTTTATTTTTTAGTATAAAATTTTGCATCGCAAAAAATTTCTATTCATTTTTATCACTGCTGAACTAAAATTTTGAGCCGTCCCAAATTCCTCACAAGTCACAACCTTAAAATGCTACGGTCCTATATAATTTTTATTAGATCCCACTATGGTGTTATTCCTTGGGTCACGATGAAATTAGTAATATTTTCATCTGTAAATTTTAGTTTTACATTTTAATACATTTTCGATTGGATTAGATTTTAGAAAATGAATACGGATATATTTTAAATATTGTAATATATGACTATGTAAATTTTTTTCTCAAATTCCATCCCAACCTGCAAACCAAAATTCTGACTCTGTCCCTATTGGCTCTCTTGATCTCTTCAAATCTAACTAACTTTACCTTTGCCCCATTGCAAGATTTGATTTGGTAGTTGTTTTCTCTGTGCTACTGTTTTCAGTCCGAGTTTGTATTAAGCTCAGTTAGTTGCTATCAATTTTTATGAGGACGGATCATACAAAAAAAAAATCCCGACTTTAATTGAGCCTCCGTTATTGAACAGAACAGAAAAATTGATTCCTCATGATTAGTCGTGCCTGATATGTGGTTAAGTTGACCTGTAAATTATTATTCTATTCTCCACATCTTCAGTGGACAAAAGCCGTCTCAGAACCTGAAACAATATGCCTCCTCTCACGATAAGTGATCCTCTTTCATTGTCTCCCTCCCTCCCTCTCTGAATTCCATGGAACCCAATTTTGACTTCACAAAAAAAAAAAAACCGAGAATAATATGCTACTTTATCTTTTTTCGGACCAATTTCGACGAGCCAAACGCGAGCTGAGTTTGCCTAGATTTTGAGTCGAACTTAAATTTGTTCACAAGCCTTAATAAGTAAAAAATATTAGCTATTTACGCTCTCATACAGGTCTAAAACTTGAAATAATTTTTTATTTTACACATATATATATAAGTTATATATGTATAAAATTACAAAAGAATATTAAAATTTAAGTTTATAATACTTTTATCAATTTAGACATGTACAAGTTATAAAATTTTAATTACGTACACGTAAAAAGTTAATACATATTCAAGTTTATATGTGAAATTCTTATGAGATATTCTTATATGCTTCAGGTTCGCGAGCCTAATCAAGCCGAATACTGTCAGATTCAGATTTAAACGAGCTTAAAATTGAGGTCAAGTTCGATTCGTTTAGTATCCGAATCGAGTTTCGAACAACTCACGAATGATTCGATTCATTGGCAGCCCTATCTCAGAGGGAGAGAGAGAGAGAATAATATGCGGCGGTATATATCTTATTATTTCTCCATATCCTCGTACTTAATCTTATCAACATATATTTATTCAAATTGGTCTTATATTTTTCTCCTAAGACTATTTGGTTTTGTCCGGCTGAAAACTTATCGTCGATTGGTCCGCCGACTATATTAATTGCATTAAATAAAGGAGAAAGCCAATTTGAATATGAATTGTTTCATACAAATCCATGGTTCGTTGAATTGAACAAACCGCGTTGATACATCTCACAAAATTAATGCTTCGAAAATTAATTCAGGTGATTGGATTTTGGTTCTTCAGCGACAAATTAAGCCTGTTGGATTAACCTTCAAAATTTTATCAGGCCTCGTATTTAGGGGTGTTTGGGAGGCCATTTTTTTATTTTTCGCATTTTTCTCTTTATATTTTTTATTTTTTGGATTATATATGGTCATAATGTATTAGGAATATGTAAGTGTTTGAAAGATATGTACATGATGCATGTTGTACCAGAAGTAGTGTTTATGGGTTGATATTTTACCATGTTGCCCTTAGTTATTTATTATTGTATCAAAATGTTGTCGAATAACCATTTTAGAATATATATATATATATATATATTTCATTTCATCTTTCCACCTCACAAAAATACTTGTTATTGTCCCATATTTGAAATTCTCTAATACTTTTTACCTTACTAGGAATTATCAAATATTAAGTAATTATCAATGTGTCGTTATGAAAAGAGAAAATAAAATCATAGAAGGAGGAGATCAAATTGTTACATATGATCACAAAAGAACCAACCATAATACACAACTTAAAGAAAATTAGAGAGGGGTCTTTGTTATTACCAAAATAGATTAAGAGCATGTTTGGATGCATACTTTTTGGATTTTCCATTTCTCATTTCTCACTATTAGGTGTTTGGCTCACTTTGATGCTCAAAATGAAAGTGTAGGCGGGTATCGTACCCCGTCACTATTAGGTGTTTGGCTCACTTTGATGCTCAAAATGAAAGTGCAGGTGTTTGGCTCACTGCATGCCCACAATGTACGTATTTTCACAAAATGCATTTTCAGATTTTGATGATGGATGCCAAAAGCCAAAAGTAAATTAGGGGTGTTTGACCACCTCCTTTTCAATTTTTTCCATTCTCTTTTTTCAATTTTGGGGTGTTTGGGGGATAACACCCAGAATTCATTCTCTCAAAACTCATTTTTCATTTTGATGAAAAGAGAGGAGAAGTTAAAAGTAGGTTGGGAGAAGTTTTTTGACTTCTCATTTTTCACTTTTCTCATTTTGATTAACAAAAAGGCCTACAAAATCTATTGTACACATATCTCCCAAACACTCTTCCCAAATTTAAAACACATTCTGACCATAATCCAAAAAACCAAAAAGCCAAAAAATTAAAAATGAAAAGCTGAAAAATAAGCTCCCAAAACACCCCCAAAGAGGTTTTTTTTGACATTCTCATATTTTATTGAAGGAAAAGACTTTTTTTCCCTTCTCATATTTTTTATAATTACGTGAATGTCTTACAAACTTTAGGCTTATGGACTTGTGGCAATTTTACCAGCTCGACGATACTAGATTTTTCAACTGCTTTTTATCTATGGTTCCTTAGAGCATCATTATTGGTATACTCAAAAGCAAAAAATACTCAAAATATGAGTATTTTGATACACAAAGGAGGCTCACAATGGCATTTGGATAAATACTCAAAGTTAACAACATTTTTTACAAATACTCAACTTTTGGCATTTGGATACTCAAAGTTAGCAACATTTCTCAATAACCAAAACTTAATAACCAAATTTTTGGGACCACACCCTATCAAAAGTAACAACATTCTCTCTCCATTTTTCAAATACTTAATTCAAAACTCAAATTTTTGCACTTTCTAAAAAAAAATTAAAATTATCAACTTTTAATCTTTACCAAAATATGTTCAAGATTGATCTCATTTTAAAGGTATTGTAAATATCTTTTAAATGGTGCTAATATTATAAAAAGTATATTTACAAATTTAAAGTTGTGCCCATTTTATGAGTAAAAATAGAGTGAATAGTACTTTTTTTTATTATGGACACAAATGAACCATTGTAGAAGGGTTGATACTCAAACTTATAAACCCATTAAATGAATACTGAAAATGTGATGTGGCAATATTTGAGTATCCATATTTGAGTATACCATCAGTGATGCTTTTATCCCATAAGTATTTTAATAGTTATTCCGAAGCACCAAAAAAAGAAAGTATTTTAATAACATTTTTTGGGGGTAATATTTGTTAATTCTTACTTAGAAAAAAATATTAGGCAATTTCAAATATGGGACAATAATAAGTATTTTGTTGAAGTGGAAAGATCTATTCCTATTTAAATTAAGAATAAGAATATCTAAAAAGATGTCTAAAATAGTTATTACTCATACACATTTTGATACAATAATAAATAATGAAGGGTGACATGGTGAAAAACTAACCCATATTCCATTTTGATTACCATACTCCCAAACACTAGTTCTGTTGCGAAATACATTCTTCGCATATCTCTCAAACATTCCACAGTTTCTGTAGACATCCCAATTTTGTTGACTTATGCATCCCCGATGATGAAAAAGGAACACACGATGTATACCTCGAAACAAACCCTCGAGTCATGAACAAACCAAAAGAACCTAGAATCTAACCCTTCTAAACCGTACGGCCCACTGATCCAAACCGTGCGGCCCAAAATCCCTTCTCCACCGTACGGCCTCCTTGGCTACACCATACGGCATACTCCTTGGCACCGCACGGTGCCCTTGTCCCATCATCGTGATTCCTGGTTGCTCCAGCTGCTCAATTCGTTGGCGTGATACGCAAAACCTATACCCGTAGCTCGCAATCTTTGCGTACGAATCTCACTCAGGGATGAATGTACGGCACCTCTTTGCTTATAAAACCCGACCTTCTTAAAACGATGGGGAGCTAGGTACCACTCGAAACCAAAAACTATACTGTGACATCTTTGCCTCTCAAACCTTGCCATTCTTATTCACTACATTCTCATAATACAAAAAAACTACCTTGTTCCACAAACCGAAAGCCAAAACCTTTATTCTCACTTCAACCGGTTCGTTTTCAAGGTATAAAAAGTGTTTTCCGATTCCAAAATCAAGTTTTGGTACTCTGAGGGGAGTTCTCCTGAGGTTTAGGAGAGGTTTTATACCTCCTCCGAATCCGGCAAGTCCAAATTTCCATCAAATGGGATAACCTACGGGTTGTTCATACCTCTGGAGTAATGCTGTAAACACGTTCGATGTGTTTTACGACATTCGAATAATAGATGTACATTACAAATCTTTTCAAAAGGTTTTTGGTTGAGAAATTATGATTTTTGTATTGAGAAAGTACCCATTTTCTTCTCTGATCTGAGAACAAATTTTTTGAAAAAAGTTTGAATATTGACACCGTACGACATCAATATGGCACCGCGCGGTGTATGTTTAGACACCGTACGGCATCAGTGGCAGAACTTGATTTTCATGCTCTGTTTTTCATTCGGGTGCTCTGTTTTCTCTGAAACCAGTAGTGATTAATTGCGGTTTCCTCCTCCCACTTTCCATTCATGCAATTACTTCCCCTTCTTTTGTTATGTCATGTCATTCGATGCCAATTTATATGTTATGTGGTTTATTTATTTCTTTAATGCATTATTTCCTTCCGTTTTATTTATAAATTGTTTATATGAATAAAGTTTTCAATAAAACATTTTCAGAAAAATCCCACAAATATTTAGTAGAGACCGGAAATCTCTGGGCGCGCAGGGTGCTTTTTCAAACAAAACCTTCCCCGCGGGTAACCTGGCTCCCGAACCCAAATCTCTATTTTTCGCAGACCAAACCATTTTTCAGCGGCATAAGAGTCATATTTTTTAAAACGGTTTTTCGGGTACCAAACATTTTTCAAAAATTAAACCCCGGGTGGCGACTCTAAATTTTCTTTTTCCCAAAATCGCCCCTTTTTCGAAACAAAAAGTGTGGGCCGGGTCCGACCGTCCACAGTTTCATAATACAATCTTATCATAATCCAAAAGGCCAAAAATGAAAAAAATAAAATAAAATACAAAAAACAAAAAGCAAAAAAATAGACCTCCTAGACACCCCAAAAAGAAAATTGGTCTTTTAACTTCAACCCGGAAAAAATGGGAATAGAAAAAACTCCTCCCTGCCTATTATTGACTTATCCTCTCTACAACAAACAACCAAAACCCATTTTTGTGGAATGCGTTTTTGGTGTGGAGTGCCAAACACTCCAAAATAAATAAAAAAATGCAATAAGTTGCCTCCCAAACTCCCTCTAAATCTATCCCTTTAAGTCATTTTCTTTCGGATCATTTATACTCGTCGCGCGTGCAAATTAATACTAACTTGTTTGGGTGGACTTCTCTTGTGCATGAGAAATTTCTTAAACACATCAACTTATACTTGTCGTGTGTGCTAACAATCCGGCTACGCATATGTACACGCACATGTACGTACGCATAGGAACGCATCTGAACCGTCCATTTCCAGAATCGACGACACGGATTTTAAAAAGATTCTTACATGTAAGAGTTACCGTTGAAAATATGCACGGACGATTAAGATGCACCGTCCGTGCATATTACGTACGCATCGAATTTTTGGCGTGCAAATTAATAACTTGTTTGGGTGGAGTTCTCTTGTGCATGAGAAATTACTTAGGCCTATTTTGGACTAACTAGTAAAGCAAGCTTTTTGCTTTTTTGGGCTTCAAAAAGTCAAGTGTTTTGGCTTAAAAAGCCACTTATTTATTTAATTTTTGGCCTACTTTTTTGGCCCAACATTGCAAGGCATTCATACTACATTTTGCCTTTGATTTTGGCAATAAGCAAAAAGAAGCCAAAACAATAGACTTTTTGCTTTTGGCTTTTTACTTGAAAAAAACAAAAAGCAAAAAGCTTGCTTTACTACCTAGGCCAAAATAGGCCTTAAATCACACCCCAACGTATTAAGATGAGACGGTTGGCAAGAAAAGAACTCTAGAGTATTCCAAGGCATCCAAAGGCCCTTCTGTTCTCCAAAAAATTATGTTTGATATTAGGGTTAAATTAGGCTCTCAATTTCTCAATGTTAAGTCAGCATCCGCTCTAGGTCATTCTTGGCAGCTTAATCGCAGCATTTTTTTTACTGTTACTAGTTCTATGTAGCTTTTGTAGCTTCTTGTATAAAGAGGGTATGACTCCCTCAGTTTTGTAGGAGTATTTTGTTTGAGTTCTTCCACTATAGTATTTTTGGTATTTTTTATAAGGAGAAGAATAATAAAGAATATCAAAAATACCCTTAATATCTTAGTAGAAACTTGGATTACCAACAAAAGAGAAAAAGACAGAGAGAGAGGTTCGCTAGAAAACGGTGAATAAAATAAACCAAGTGGGTTATTTATGTCTTTATTAAAAAAAAAATTGTATTTGTTAGTTTTGCGTCGATTTTTATGGATTATTGATTCATCCTAACGAGAGAAATCTAAAAAGTAAAATATATTATAAAAATATTTAAATAATTCACTTAAGACAAAAATAATCTGAACTTTTGTGAATTATTGAATTATTTTTGTCTTTATTCACAAATAATTTAGTTTAGGGAATACGTAATTTTTATTCCGCTAAGGCTTGTGGCATAGCGGTTATCTCCTAGTACTCCCACAAGGGATACCAGGGTTCGAGCCTCAGCAGAGGCGTTTGGGGTTTAGAACTATGGATAGCCTTTAGACTCCCCTCAAGACTAACTCACTGACTCCCCTGCTAACCCCCGCTGATGTATATCGAATGACAAAAAAAAAAGATTCCTCTCGTCAAGACAATTCAATAATCCAAAAAAAATCGATGCAAAACTAGCAAATGCAAAATATTTTTGAATAAAAATAAACAATAAACTCTTTGGTTTATTTTATCCAAAGCACCCCTAAATTTTCTTGTGCAGAGTTCTTGAATTTCACAGCAATTTTAACGGAAAATCCTGGGGGACCGATCAACCTTGTACCGATGGGGCATAGACGGGCCATGGGCCCCACATACAGGTCGACACAGATGATCCAAACCGTTCAAAAAATTTAAAATTATTTTTCGAGTGGCCTTGTGAAAAATCAGCTCAATAAGATATCTACAACTAGATGATACGATGTACCAATTTCTCATTCACATTAATTTTAAAATTTTTGAACGATTTGAATTATTTGTGCAAACCTATAAGTTGTCCCCGCGGCCCATCTATACCCCATAGGTTGATCTGTACCTATAGTGGGTTTGCAATTTTATAGGGAGTCTATGGGTTCGACCTAATCAAGACAATTCATTAGCTTTTTGTCTAACAAACAACCGACTTTGCCCTTGAAAGTCCTGCCGTTGAAAAAAGAGATCAAAAGGCAACTAGCTAGGCAAGCAAAGGTTGTCTAATATGGTTGGATCCATTATGACGGTGTAAAAATGATAGCCGAACGTACCACTAGCCAGACTGCTAGAACCAAAAAAGTCTATGATCCAATAAATTTTTGTGAACGAGTCATGCTAGGGGTATACTATTTTGGTGTACACTAAATGTATATTATTTTTGTGGGATTCAAAATGGGTCTCATACAAATGATCGGAGTCTTTCAATATTTTTAAAACATTTTGTTAAGGACCTTTATAAAAAAATTAACTCATTCTAACATCGGTAAGGTTTCGATCGATTATTTGCCCAATTCCCTGTCAGTAAATTAGGTGCAGAATCCATCGAGTCATTACCGGTGTTAAAATGAGCTAACTTTTAACAGAGACCCTTAGAAAAGCATTTTAAAAATATTGAGCGGCTTCGATCATTTGTGTTGACTTCAAAATGGGTTCCACGGAAGTGGTGTACACCAAAATGGTGTACCCATAGGTTTTCCCTTTGTGAACTAACTCAAATGGAAACAAATTACTCCGTGTGTACTTAATGTTCGCCAACAATTTATTTACTTATTTGTCGAAAATGATTTCACAACGTTCTACCAAAAATTTTCATAGTGTATGATTTGATGAAAAGTATCCACCCAAAGAATTTTGTTTTCATGTGCTGAGTTCTAAAGCTTTTGTGAGTTCAATTCTTGCCTTCTTGGTATAAAAGTCGATAGCAAGCAAGTTCACGTTCGTTTTGGGTGAATTTTATCGCGAAATTAATAAACCAATGCGAATAAGCTACCTTCCATTCTGCAAAATTTTGGAAAGGTCATACGGGATTCCATTTTTTTTTTTTTTGTCATTCGTCATTCTTAATCATTACATGGGGAGGGGGGAATGAGACTCGATCTGTGATGCAATGTGAGGCAACGTAGAACTCTAATGCATGAGTTAGCTACCACTTACGCATACGGGATTACACTTTACCTACGTTTTTTTTTTGTGAAACAAACTAATTTCGTTACATATTCCATTTTCTTTTACACTAATACGGGTTAACAAATATAGCATTATTTTACTCAAAAAGTGCAGTTGCTCCATTAGAGTGAACATGATTGATTTACAAAATGTGATAGAAGCGTATTTGGGTATTTAGATTATGGAAAAAACGATGGTGGCAACGGCGTTAGCATGATACTGTATCATTTAATTACGTGCATTATCTCACAAAATATTTATATTATGGGGCATTTGCGATTCATGTGCAAGTCGAACTTTGATAAAAAGAATCATACGAGGTAGACAGGTTTTTTGAAACGGGCTGAGAGAGAAAGAGATGGCGAGAGAGTGAGTTTCAGAAAAGGGTCCTACTATTGTCAGCCCAAAGTAAGAAGAAGAGAAATAACAAACACTGTAGTACTTTTTTCATTTTCGTACACTTTTAGGCATTTTTATACACTTTTCACACATTTTAATAAATTTTTTAAACCTTAACGACAGCTCAGTGGCTAATTTTAAAAAAAATTCAAAAAAAAATTGAATTTATACTGTCTTTTTTTTGAAATGGTTCCAAAAAAAAGAAGGAAAATACTAATAACAACTCATTGGATTGTGAACAAGGGAGGAGGAGGACAAAAAACATAATTTTCATTGCGTTAAAGTGCCTTGAAAATTGGTAACGGTGCATTAAAAGTTGTGTTTTTTTTTTTTTTGGTCATCTTCCCAACTTATTCACAATCCAATGAATTATTATTAGTATTTCCCAAAATGAAATTGCAAATACTCTAGTAGTACTAGTTTTTTTTAAAATAAACTAATTTTTACAGTTTTTTACGTGAGGTATTGTAAGAGAATGACTTTATCTAGATTTTTGAAATAATTAAATACTTTAAGACTTTTTGCTAGTGGGATGGAGCCTAAGGGGGTATGCCACTAACTTGGTTTTTTTTGGCTTTTTGGCTGTTTAGTTTTTTTATGTGAGAGTTCGAAATACGCATTGAATTTTTATGATTTCTTATGTGATATATTGTGAGGGGATGACCTATCTCGAAAAATATAATAAATAAATTTTTAATTTTTTTAATTAGTGGAACGGTGCCTAAATAGAGGGAGAGAGATGGATATTTTAATCATGAAGAGAATAATGATAATGTATGCCAACATGAACAGAGCAATGATGATGCATGCCTACATGTACAGAGCATGCTTTAGACGGAACAAAAGTACAAAAGATTACTACGCTGTGCTTTCTTGGATTTTGTGTTAACAGTAAGGCCTATTTTGAATTAACTAGTAAAGCAAGTTTTTTATTTTTTTGGGCTTCAAAAAGTCAAGTGTTTCGGCTTAAAAAGCCACTTATTTATTTAATTTTTGGCCTACTTTTTTGGCCCAACATTGCAAGGCATTCATACTACATCTTGCCTTTGATTTTGGCAATAAGCAAAAAAAAGCCAAAACAATAAACTTTTTGATTTTAGCATTTTACTTGAAAAAAGCAAAAAGCAAAAAGCTTGATTTACTACTTAGGCTAAAATAGGCCTAAATTATCTTTTGGAATTATTGGGTAGATGAAGTACGTGGACGAAGACAGCCACGGGATTTCGTGAATCGATGATGTACAGCCAAACTAATAACTGTTGTTTTGAATCGATGATGTACAGCCAAACTAATAACTGTTGTTTTGAATCGATGATGTACAGCGTGTACAGCCAAACTAATAACTGTTGTTTGGAGGGTAAATATACGGCGACAGACCAAAAGAGGACCGACCACGTATCGACGGCGTCGGCGACCCCGTATGGGTCCCAAATATTTGCACGAAATGGGGTGATTTTGGATCGAGTATTTAAAGCCGTTCGATGGCCTCGATTCCCGCGATAATCCACTCGGATTTTGATTCCGAGCACGATGAACATCTCGGATTGGCCGTTTGGATCCCACACGGGGTCGCCGCGCGCCGTCTGTGCGTGGTCTATCTCCGTTGTTCGGTACATATAGCATTCTTCCTGCACAAAATTTACGCAGAGTAGTAGTGGCCGATGTTCTATTTTTTTATGGTTATTCGTGCAAAGGTCAATTTTAAATTGTGGATTTAGAAGGTGTGATGTGACTTTAACTAAAAAAGAACGATAAATCCAGGGGAATAAACGGATTGTATCGACCACATACCGATCGGACCAGAACCTCTTGTGGGGTTCCAAACAGTCAATTTGAGCTGTTCATCTCAGAATCAAAATCCGAGTGGATCTAAGCGGGAATCGATGCAATCGGACGGCTCTAAGTGCTCGATAAAAAATCTCCCCATTTCGTGCAAATATTTTTGTATGAAATGGGGATGTTTCGGATCGAACTCTTACAACCGTCCAATTGCATCAATTTCCGAGTATCCCACTCGGATTTTGATTCTAAGATGAATGAACGACTCGAATTGGCTGTTTGGGACCCACAAAAGGGTCCAAGACGCCGATCGATACGTGGTCAGTACCAATAGCAAGGTTCAAAAAAGAAGTCCTCCCCAAAATGGCTGACGGAATTAAATTTAATATTAAAAGTCAATAAGCCAAATAGCCAATCACCAGATTCACCACATGAAAGTAATTTTATTTCATGACCAACAGAACATACTACAACGGAGAAACCAAGAGATGTCCTCATCATGGTTTACCTTAACCTTAACGCTAAAAACACGACAACCACACACTCCTCGAGGGAAAGCACGAAGAAGCAGCACACAAAAACAACTAAAATCCAAACAAAGGGCAAATCAGTAACCACCCAATGGGCCACGTCAAACAGTTTTCAGCCCATTCGCTTTATCACACGTTACAAACGTGTTGCTGCCCCACACTTTATTGCACTAGGATTTATAATTTTTTTCAATTAATTGTCTGAATCAGCTTACGCACACTATATTGCTAGCACGAGACCCGGCACGGATTTTCCGGCCTGACTGGAGAGACTACTTTCCCAAAGGGAGGGACAACGGATGGAAGTGATCGACGACGAGGAGGATTCGTCAGCCGTGTTGGCGAAGCGGGTGACAGTGAGGGACGTGTTGAAGTACTCCCTGACCTGGGTGATTATCCCATCCGTGACGGTCCAGGCGTGGACCCAGGAGATGGAGCGGGCGCGGTCGCAGCCCTCGACGAGGACGGTGGATCCGAAGGCGGCGATTGACTGAGGGGCGAAGTGGAAAGAGTCGATTCCTGACGTGGCAGTGCTGCCGGTGAGGAGGCGCATCATAAACTGGTGAGTAGGGGGGCCATGGAACCACCACTCGAGGTCGGCGGCGAGGAGCTTGTGCACCGTGTCGACGTCGCGACCGCTCAGGGCTTCATACAGGGCGAGCACCACCCTCTGGTTGGTTGATTCCTCCAGACTAATTTCCTGTGGGTTAGCCAGTTCTGGTAGAGCGAGCCCGAGAAATTTGGAGAGAGGAGAGAGATTTTTTAAGTGGAGGCAGGAGGGGATTTTGGGAGGTGGAATATGGGAGGGGTGTTTTGTGGTGATATATAGGCAGAGAAAGGGGTAGGATTGTCATTTTGATATTTTGTTTTGTACTCCTACTACTATTATAGGAGTAGAATTGAATTGGCAGTTACGTAGGAGTAATTATATAAGCAGTCTTCCTTTACCGAAAATCACAATACGTTTGCAATGAGCAATTTATTAGTCCCGGAACACAGTTACGTAGTGCTTTGGAAAATTCTAGCACTGGATATATATA